>JAODUO010002687.1:0-41591 GCA_025642075.2 Ridgeia piscesae
TTTCTTTTAAAACACCCTGTAGAAATCTTCTGGCCTGATTTAATGTTGAGATGCAGAGCTATTAAAAAGTAAAATAACCTAATATTTAAAGCACAAATTCACGATAAAAATATTAGGTTTAATAATTATAATAATAATGACTTCTTATGCACACATATACACGAAGATTAGTATATATCCAGTTCTGAGCTTTTCACAAAGTTAAATATATAAAACTGTTCATAAAGACAATAAGAGTTATACATATTGGGTCAATATTACAAATGAATTTATAACAGTCAAAGGAAAGTAAAATGATTGGTTAACGTTGATGACAACATCATTTTACAGAACAAACAGCAACAACTGAATAATATTAATACCTCCCTATTAGACCAATACCTCCATATCTCCAGGGACATGAGTCTGAGGGTTTTGTAGTCTCCAGGAGAGGTGTTTGCGTATTTTGGTGAGTCACGGTTGGTATTTTAGCTTCGGGCCATGGGTTCCCACTTTTTAAGAATTTGATTTCCAAACCTGATAAGTTGAAAGTAAATTATAAAAAACCCCACCACTTTGTGAGGATACACCCTAACCCTTGTTGTGGTCTGCACGTAGGGTTTTGCCTTGTGTTTTACTTTGGTTTTGGGAAAAATTAACCAAAAAATTATTAGCTTCTCAAACCTCGCCCATCTTTTACAGGAGACAGGAGGTGCAGACATAAAAAAGCTGCGAAATTTTGGGAAACATTGAAATCCCCCATTATATTTTGTTATATTTAAAGTACTCCCAGAACCAATACTTAAAAAGAAATGGGTCTAACTTTACCCTTTCAAAAATGTGGTTTGGGTTTTTTAATGGTAAGTTTCGTGAAACAAAGATTAAATACACACTCCCATTAAATAACAGCTTGCAAAATTTTGTGCAAGCTTATTTAAGGGGTCCCATTGTATTTAATTTTAGTTTCACGATTTTTACCATTAAAAACAATCCAGATTTTTGAAAGGGTAAAGTTAGCCCCCATTGCTTTTAAAGTGTTGTTTTTTGGGAGTACTTTCAATATAACAAAATATTTTGGGGGTGTTTCAATGTTTAAATTATGCAGCTTTTTTATTTTTGCACCTCCTGTCTTCTGTATTGATGGGCGAGGTATTAGAAAAGCTCAAAATTTAGGTTAATTTCCCAAAACCAAAGTAAAACAAAACGGAAAAAAACGCATGGGACGTGACCACAGACAAAAAGGATTATTTCTTGATCCTGAAAACCCCTGGGGGTTTTTTAATTCACTTTCAACTTATCAGTGACCTAAATTCCTGAAAAGTGCCCCACTGGCCTGAAGTTCTAAAATACCTAACCCGTGGCTCACCAAAATACGCAAACACCTCTCCTGGAGACTACAAAACCCTCAGACTCATGTCCCTGGAGATATGGAGGTATTGGTCTAATAGGGAGGTATTAATATTATTCAGTTGTTGCTGTTTGTTCTGTAAAATGATGTTGTCATCAACGTTAACCAATCATTTTACTTTCCTTTGACTGTTATAAATTCATTTGTAATATTGACCCAATATGTATAACTCTTATTGTCTTTATGAACAGTTTTATATATTTAACTTTGTGAAAAGCTCAGAACAGGATATGTACTGATCTTCGTGTATATGTGTGCATAAGAAGTCATTATTATTATAATTATTAAACCTAATATTTTTATCGTGAATTTGTGCTTTAAATATTAGGTCATTTTACTTTTTAATAGCTCTGCATCTCAACATTAAATCAGGCCAGAAGATTTCTACAGGGTGTTTTAAAAGAAAGGAAGATAGAATACAATCGATTATCTCAATAAAACCACTCAGTGTTCCGGTGGTACACCCATCAGAACCTCTGTTTGTCACTGTAATCAATTATCATATGTCAAGAAGAAGTGAAACAGCGCTACACTGCAGTCAAAGCTAAGTGTACCCTGCACTAGACTTACCAACAGGTGAATCTGAATGAACACAGTGACAGCGACACTGAACATTGCAGAGATCTTCAGAAACTAATGTATCTTCTGGAAGAGACATTCAAACTGTCACCAAACAGCAAAAGTTCAGACTGTTGACTCTTGCACTAGAAAGTTGGTCACAGCAGAAGACAATGCAGGAATTTAGTGTTACAAAACAATGGTAAAAAACCTCAAGAAGGAAAGGGCTATTTTAGCTGATCAGACAGATGCAAAGAGAGCAGACCTGTCACACGTACAGCTTTATGCAGATTTCTTGCATCCATGTCCCGTTCTCCCACGTATGTGAAACAATTTCCAGTTGATCAACTGTCCTCCAGTTTCATCATTTTTTCACCTCTCACATTTGAGACTATGTCCCATTTTACCAAATTTGTCTGACATTTACATCATAATAGAAGAATCCTGAAATGCTCATTTATTTCAGTTACTATTGGTATTGTTCCACTTTATTTTTACCTTTACAATGGAAGAGCGATACAGGCATTTTTATTAAATTAATTTAATTTTAATTATCTATCATGTGTGGACTCGAAACAGCAAATCACAACCATTCTATGAGAGCATTTGAGTTCCTGACCTACCTAAGCAAGCCCACGTTCTGGGCCGACCATTGCACTTATCAATATGGCACCAGCGAAGACGAAACCATGCACGAAGATGGCAGCGTCGCTTTCAAAGAAGAAATGTTCAGAAATATCTCCAGGTGTGGGTCACCGATCTGGACTGAGTAAGTAGAAGGGACAGAGGATTGTCACATGTGTTTTGTCACGTATGTGTCTCCCAGTTTAGTGTTGCTGCGGCAAGCAAAAATGATGTGATTTTCCACGCAACAACATCCCAACACATGAACCTTGATCAAGTTTCAAGTGAACAATTGTGCGACTTCATTTTGTGTGAACCCAAAGATCCAAGAAATCACCAGGCGAGTGATTATTGTGTCAGCTCGATGAACCAAGAGATCACCAGGAAGGTGATTGTTTTTTTAACCCTAAGGACCAACATATCACCAGGGGGTGATTGTTGTGTGAACCCAAAGGACCAGGAGATCATCAGGCGGGTAAGTGTTGTGTGAACCCAAAGGACCAGGAGATCATCAGGCAGGTGATTGTTGTGTGAACCCAAATGACCAGGAGATCACCAGGCGGATGATTGTTGTGTGAACCCAAATGACCAGGAGATCACCAGGCGGGTGATTGTTGTGTGAACCCAAATGACCAGGAGATCACCAGGCGGGTGATTGTTGTGTGAACCCAAATGACCAGGAGATCACCAGGCGGGTGATTGTTGTGTGAACCCAAAGGACCAGGAGATAACCAGGCGGGTAAGTGTTGTGTGAACCCAAAGGACCAGGAGATCACCAGGCGGGTGATTGTTGTGTGAACCCAAATGACCAGGAGATCACCAGGCGGATGATTGTTGTGTGAACCCAAATGACCAGGAGATTACCAGGAGGGTGATTGTTGTGTGAACCCAAGGACCAAGAGATTACCAGGCATTGTAGTGTTGCTGCGGCAGCAAAATGATTGATTGTTCCAGCAACAACATCCCAACACAGACCTTGATAGTTTGTGAACAATGGCCGACTTCATTTTGTGTGAACCCAAAGATCCAAGAAATCACCAGGCGAGTGATTGTTGTGTCAGCTCGATGAACCAAGAGATCACCAGGAAGGTGATTGTTTTTTTAACCCTAAGGACCAACATATCACCAGGGGGTGATTGTTGTGTGAACCCAAAGGACCAGGAGATCACCAGGCAGGTGATTGTTGTGTGAACCCAAAGGACCAGGAGATCATCAGGCGGGTAGTGTGTGTGAACCCAAAGGACCAGGAGATCATCAGGCGGGTGATTGTTGTGTGAACCCAAAGGACCAGGAGATCACCAGGCGGATGATTGTTGTGTGAACCCAAATGACCAGGAGATCACCAGGCGGGTGATTGTTGTGTGAACCCAAAGGACCAGGAGGTCACCGGCGGGTGTTGTGTGAACCCAAAGGACCAGGAGATCACCAGGCGGGTGATTGTTGTGTGAACCCAAAGGACCAGGAGATCACCAGGCGGGTGATTGTTGTGTGAACCCAAAGGACCAGGAGATCACCAGGCGGGTGAATTGTTGTGTGAACCCAAGGACCAGGATATCACAGGTGCATATGTTGTGTGAACCCAAAGGACCAGAGTCTCTGTGAAATGGTTGCAACCCACACAACCTATCTTTCTGCTGGAGACCATTACAGGAAAGTCGTGAAGAGATGTTTCCAGGTAGCGAAACAGGATTGTGTGTGAACTCAAAGGACCAGGAGATCACCAGGCGGGTGATTGTTGTGTGAACCCAAAGGACCAGGAGATCACCAGGCGGGTGACATATAAGTGTTTCACTTTTGTGAACATGGTTGCAGAGCGCACACAACCTATCGTTTCTGCTGGAGACCATTACAGGAAAGTCGGAAGGAGATGTTTCCAGGTAGCGAAACAGGATTGTTGTGTGAACTCAAAGGACCAGGAGATCACCAGGCGGGTGATTGTTGTGTGAACCCAAAGGACCAGGAGATCACCAGGCGGGTGATATTGTTGCATTCTGTCTCTGTGAAATGGTTGCAGAGCCACACAACCTTTCTTTCTGCTGGTAGTCCATTTCAGGAAAGTCGTGAAGGAGATGTTTCCAGATAGCGAAACAGCCAAGATGCTTTCCTGAGGCCAGCCAATTTGAGATGTTAACTGTATGGAGGTCCTCTATTTAGGTATTTTATAAGGTGTACTGGTGTGTGCTCGTTTATAGATGGCTTGCTCAGCCAGTTCTAGATGTTTCAATTGTAATCTCTGGAGATCCACCATTGAGCTTGATTTGTATAAAGTGTGCTGATTTGACTGTGGCTGGAACGGTGCGTGGGACCAGTCACACGCTGGACAAGACCTTGCCGGTGCCAGAATGTTCGTTATTCGGCTTACTCCCGGCGATAGTGCATTGTCAAAGTGAAAATTGAAATTGCTCAATATCAATAGTCATCCGGGGATGATCAGAAGTGACAACAATCTAACACAGCTGGGGCTGCAGTTTAAGAAACTCAACTGATCGCAGAAGCATGGCGGTGGTCTGGGTGTCCTACACAAAAGTTCACTGAATTTGCTTGTGTGTAGACACTTTTGAGTTTTTGCAATTGTTGTGTGACATATTGGAAAAATATAGACTTCTGGTTGACTGAATTTGCTTGTGTTTAGATCTGCAGTGACACCGAGACACTTTGAGGTTTTTCATTTGTTGTGTGACATGTCGGGTACTACATTTAAAGTGGTCTAAATTACATTGTTTAACAAGATTTAACAAGATTGCCACCTAGAGATTCAACTCCAGATGGCAGGTGGACTAGGAAGCCATTTGGCTTATCGAGAGTCCAACCTATCTATCTAAGTATACCCCGCCCGTCTTAGGTATATGTCAATTTTATTTTTAAATATATTAACACTAGTAGCACCTACACAATCAGCTGATAATCTGTTCCATTCGTTTACTGTTCTTTGTGAAAATGTTTCTAATATCTAGTCTACACTGCTTCTTTCCTAATGTAACTCCATGTCCTCTAGTCCTTCTCTATTCCTTGACTGTGAAACAAATCCTGTGTGAAGGCACTTACACTTTCCAAAATTAAACAGCATTTGCCACTTCTCAGACCATTCTATCAACTTATTAAGATCATCTTGTAAATGCTGTCTATCTGCATCACTTTTAATTTTCCTAAACACTTTTATGTCGTCCGCAAACTTCAATAACTTGCTTGTTATGTCATCATCCAAATCATTGATATATATTAAGAATAAAATAGGTCCCAGTACTGATCCCTGCGGTACTCCACTCAAAACCGATTTCCAGTTTGAAACCTCCCCATCAAGTACTACTCTGTCTTCTATCAATAAGCCATTTTCCTATCCAGGTGACCATATCATTTCCTATGCCATGGGCCTTTAGTTTAAGTAGTAGTCTTTGGTGTGGCACTTTGACAAAGGCTTTTTTTAAATCTAAGTAGATTATATCTACTGGTGATCCCTCATCTACCCACTTTGTGACATCTTCCAAAAAAACATAACATATTTGTTAAGCATGACCTCGCTTTTAAAAACCCATGTTGAGATGGCTTTATCAATTTATTTTAAACAAGAAAATCAACCAGGTGATCTTTAATTTGTCTTTCTAATAGTTTGCAAATCACCGATGTTGGGATATTGAACGTTGCTACTTTTGTGTGCGACCAGCAAGGCCGGTGGGATACCGTTTAACATCCTCCTGATTGTCTATTGATGGTAGAACGACTGTACCTGGTTGTATTTACTGACAAACGCGGTGGCACTATTTATCTGAAATGTTAAACAACCCACCGCCCCGCGTTCGCTGCCGTCAATAACGACTTGCCAAAGAGTCGACTGAGGCGAAGACATTGGACACCGCTCCTTTGTCATAGTCGCGTCTGTTGTCTGCAAAGGGCTGTCAGCTGTATGTGCGGTTGTCACGTCCTACATAGGCAATAATCTGCAATTACAGATTGACGCTGAGGCGACCGAGTTATAGTTTGATCTTTTCAAGTCATTCGTGGAAAATGCGTCTATAGTTGTTGTGTGTATTAAGTGCAGCACAACCGTTGTCGGAGTCAGTGCAGGGAGAGACTGTGAAGGCGGGTCTTTGGAGGACTGAATGTATATACAAAACCTCACAGCAGTCACCTAGGCCTGATTAGTAAGACACTACGCGACATTCTTTGTTTATTGACCGTATCAACACTTAAAGATGGCAGACAAAACAATTCTGCAGATATAATTATAAATAGCCGAAAACAAGACAACATTGGATTAGCCGCCTTAAACACTGACCGGAGCACTGATATGTCAAGGAGAAGGCCGAGGTCTCCTGGACCAGTTCCAGAGTGTCTTCACCAGAGATGGTGGATCTGCCCCTCAACATCTTGACCCTCCACAACACCCCATTATAAGGGGTTTTTGGATTTTAAAACCCAATTTTAACAATCACCCGTGTCACGAAAACTTCGACACCTACCCAGACCCCGTGTCATCTTGACCAACTGTGCCGACACCCTAGCCCCAGCACCCCGTGTCATCTTGACCAACTGTGCCGACACCCTAGCCCCAGCACCCCGTGTCATCTTGACCAACTGTGCCGACACCCTAGCCCCAGCACCCCGTGTCATCTTGACAACTGTGCCGACACCCTGCCCCAGCACCCCGTGTCATCTTGACCAACTGTGCCGACACCCTGGCCCCAGCACCCCGTGTCATCTTGACCAACTGTGCCGACACCCTGGCCCCAGCACCCCGTGTCATCTTGACCAACTGTGCCGACACCCTAGCCCCAGCACCCCGTGTCATCTTGACCAACTGTGCCGACACCCTAGCCCCAGCACCCCGTGTCATCTTGACCAACTGTGCCGACACCCTAGCCCCAGCACCCCGTGTCATCTTGACCAACTGTGCCGACACCCTGGCCCCAGCACCCCGTGTCATCTTGACCAACTGTGCCGACACCCTAGCCCCAGCACCCCGTGTCATCTTGACCAACTGTGCCGACACCCTGGCCCCAGCACCCCGTGTCATCTTGACCAACTGTGCCGACACCCTGGCCCCAGCACCCCGTGTCATCTTGACCAACTGTGCCGACACCCTAGCCCCAGCACCCCGTGTCATCTTGACCAACTGTGCCGACACCCTAGCCCCAGCACCCCGTGTCATCTTGACCAACTGTGCCGACACCCTGGCCCCAGCACCCCGTGTCATCTTGACCAACTTGCCGACACCCTGGCCCCAGCACCCCGTGTCATCTTGACCAACTGTGCCGACACCCTAGCCCCAGCACCCCGTGTCATCTTGACCAACTGTGCCGACACCCTGGCCCCAGCACCCCGTGTCATCTTGACCAACTGTGCCGACACCCTGGCCCCAGCACCCCGTGTCATCTTGCCCAACTGTGCCGACACCCTGGCCCCAGCACCCCGTGTCATCTTGACCAACTGTGCCGACACCCTGGCCCCAGCACCCCGTGTCATCTTGACCAACTGTGCCGACACCCTAGCCCCAGCACCCCGTGTCATCTTGACCAACTGTGCCGACACCCTGGCCCCAGCACCCCGTGTCATCTTGACCAACTGTGCCACACCCCTGGCCCCAGCACCCCGTGTCATCTTGACCAACTGTGCCGACCCCCTGGCCCCAGCACCCCGTGTCATCTTGACCAACTGTGCCGAACCCTGGCCCCAGCACCCCGTGTCATCTTGACAACTGTGCCGACACCCTGCCCCAGCACCCCGTGTCATCTTGCCCAACTGTGCCGACACCCTACCCCCAGCACCCCGTGTCATCTTGACTAACTGGCCGACACCCTGGCCCCAGCACCCCGTGTCATCTTGACCAACTGTGCCGACACCCTAGCCCCAGCCCCCTCATCTTGACCAACTGTGCCGACACCCTAGCCCCAGCACCCCGTGTCATCTTGACCAACTGTGCCGACACCCTGGCCCCAGCACCCCGTGTCATCTTGACCAACTGTGCCGACACCCTGGCCCCAGCACCCCGTGTCATCTTGACCAACTGTGCCGACCCCCTGGCCCCAGCACCCCGTGTCATCTTGACCAACTGTGCCGACACCCTGGCCCCAGCACCCCGTGTCATCTTGACCAACTGTGCCGACACCCTAGCCCCAGCACCCCGTGTCATCTTGACCAACTGTGCCGACACCGTGGCCCCAGCACCCCGTGTCATCTTGACCAACTGTGCCGACACCCTGGCCCCAGCACCACGTGTCATCTTGACCAACTGTGCCGACACCGTGGCCCCAGCACCCCGTGTCATCTTGACCAACTGTGCCGACACCCTGGCCCCAGCACCACGTGTCATCTTGACCAACTGTGCCGACACCCTGGCCCCAGCACCCCGTGTCATCTTGACCAACTGTGCCGACACCCTAGCCCCAGCACCCCGTGTCATCTTGACCAACTGTGCCGACACCCTGGCCCCAGCACCCCGTGTCATCTTGACCAACTATGCCGCCCTGGCCCCAGCACCCCGTGTCATCTTGACCAACTGTGCCGACACCCTAGCCCCAGCACCCCGTGTCATCTTGACCAACTGTGCCGACACCCTGGCCCCAGCACCCCGTGTCATCTTGACCAACTATGCCGACACCCTGGCCCCAGCACCCCGTGTCATCTTGATCAACTGTGCCGACACCCTGGCCCCAGCACCCCGTGTCATCTTGACAAACTGTGGCGACACCCTAGCCCCAGCACTGGAGGTACCATGTTCGAATGGCTAAAATAAATTTCAATTGGAAAGTTGTACTCAATGGTAAAATGTCGTGAGAAGTATCCATCGACTCTGGCGTTCCACAAAGCTTTGTACTGAGCCTTTTGCTCTTCCTGTGTCACATCAGTGACATACCAGCATCCGTTAAATCTCGCATCAAGTCCGTCTGTTTTTGCAGACGATTGTGTACTACACTGAAACAATCCATACATTCAGTGACCACATTGCTCCAGAGCGACTTAATACGACTTGGGTAGTGGGCAAATAAATGCCACATCCACAATAGTTTTCTATAGATTAAACGATGAAACCCTGAAATATGTAACTACCAACCTTTACCTTGGCGTCACCATATCTGACGATCTAAATTGACACTCCCATATCGCCACACTAATTTAATAAGCAAACAGTACACTTAGCTTCCCAGGACGACACATACGTACATGTCCGATAATTAAATACAAGCTACTTGTATTTACTTACAAAGCCATGTACAATGACGCAGCAGTGTATTTGCGTGAACTCGTGAGCCCGTATCAACCGAGAAATACACTGCGCTCTGCGATCAATAACTTGTTAGAAGTGAAGCGTACCCGTACCAAAGAGACGGCTCGTTCGCTGTCGCTGCTGCTTAGTAATACTTGTGACACTCTCGCCAGTGTCAAACGTCTACTGAAGACACATTTCTTTTGTATTACATAGTAGTGTAATTCGACATGAACATTTTACTAAATTAATTTTATATTATTAATATATATATATATATATATATATATATATATATATATATATATATATATATATATATATATATATATATGCATATACTATTTATTAGTATTATTTTTATGTAATTATTATTATTATTATTATTAATGTGTTTAACATATACTAAATTATTTACTACTATTAACCATACGTATACAGTTATTTATCAGTATTACTGTTATGTATTTATTCAGTGGATTGATTACGTTGTATTTTTATGACTAATAAGCAATTTTGTTTGTTTTAGAAATGTTACGCTATTTAATACTATTTTTAATTTTAATTAAATTTAAAGTAAAGATAAGTTCTTAGCGCAGTATCCAATCGTCAAAATTGTTCAAAGCGCTTTACAGTTACACTTTACTTTCCTAACAGACCTGTTCAGTCAGACACCATCTCAACTTCTCTGGGACGCATCCAGCCATATGCTATCATTAATGCGAAAGGCTGCTCGTATACATATCCACCACTGTCTATAGCCAGGTTCTCAGTTATACATCTGAGTGAACTCTAGCGATGTAGAGTAACAAACTTGGCCAAGGTTTTAACACCGCAGCACAGAATTCGAACCTGGGTCCTCTTAGTCGAGACTGTTATTTAAATACCTATATTATATATTTGTATTATTTATTTTAAAATATTAGTGTTCATCTTATTATATGCAATATCCTTTTCATGTAGTTAAAATAGTAATATGTCGTGATGCGTCACGAACAATTATGGATGTGACGCGATGCCAAATAAAATGTATTACTATTAATTTACACTTTTCTATCCAAAGGTAAACATCTTGGAGAAAATCCCTGAGCTGGTTTAGGGAGCGACAAGTATCTGGTGTAGTCAAAGAAATGTGTTGTTAATTGCGGCAGATCGATCAGCGGTCAGTGCGGTAACTTTGTCATTATCAATGTTAAAGTTACTGGCATAATGTACTTTTAAAAGAACAGTTTCTGTGGAGTGATATTGTTTGTATATATAAATTATGTAGGCAAAAGAGTATAGAATAATTGTTCCAAAATCAAAATGAAGACAACAAATAACAAATTACATGTTATAACTGGTAATTAAATATCAGCAACATATTGACACTTGAAGATTAGTGTTTATTGAGGAAATAAACGTGCACCAATTTGGGACTTGTGAGTATAGTATACATTATATATCTTTCTGTTTCAGTGTATTGAATTATTATTAGTATGACAAATAGCCACCGCCGATGACAATAACAAATCTGCCTTTGTCTACGATATATTATAGCTGGGTATATGTGCTTTCATAGCCGGATAAATTACCTCAATCATGATAAACCCTGCATATTTTTAATAAAACAACTACGTAGGTATATTTATTTGGGGATATGCTAATTAGGGCATGTTTGATCAATAGAATGAATACGGTATGTTTATCTTATATCCTTCACTTTTAGGTTACCGTGACGAAGTTTACATACGTGACTGGTGTACTACAACATAAGGTCCTTGTTGATCGTGGCCATGGCCAGGAAACCATCGATCGATGACACATGTCTGGACGATTTACTAGAGTGCATCATTTGTTTTGGGCCATTCACCAACCCAAAGGTACTGCAGTGTGGACATACCTTCTGTCAGGAGTGTCTACAGAAGCACCACGACGCCAGCCAGGAGGACCGTCGTCGTCCGTCTGCCAGCATATCTTGTCCCACCTGTCGAGAAAAAACACCGATTCAAGGTGAGCCACATGGAGGAGGTTCTCCGAAAAGCAAAACAGTCCAACCGTCGTTCAGAAAAGACGTGCACGCCGTGCGCGTCTCACAACAAGAGGGTTGGAGCGAAGGTGTACTGCGTCAGCTGTGACGCCAACTACTGTGAGGGTTGTCTACGCAAACACAGCGCAAACCCAGTCTTCAATGGTCATACTGTTGTCGACAGGTCGACACAGGTGGACTCGGACAAGACAGCACTTCCGTGTCAGGTATGTTGGTTATATTGCTAATATTCCACTGGTGTGTATGTTATGGGAGCATATACAATGATGTATTATGTTTTATATTCAAGTGGAATTAAAGGATGCTCAAAAGACACCATGTTTTCTAGACACGCTAGTTAATCTCAACAATGTTCAGGTTTCTGCAACAGAGGCCCTTATAACCATTTGTGGCAGCGACACTAATGTTCCGGTCGCTCAGTTAAAATTAAAAATTGTTATTGTCCATTCATACAAACGAGATGCACTTTGCAATTAAGAGGGTCCACAAAAACATAATATTTGAATCTCACAGTAATGTATGTACACAGTAAAATAAAGTATATGCATATGTAAATGGTAGCTGTAAACATAATAATTATCAAATATTAGAATAAATATTCTAAAACAATCTGACAATAGTATATGATAAATACATATATATATGATAAACCAACATTACAGTGGCAGCGGAAGGTAATTAATTATCAAATATTGGAATAAATACACTAAAACAATGTAACAATAGTATACAATACATAAATATATGATAAAACAACATTGCAGTGGCTACGATAGGGACTGTGATAATTCAGTTAATGATTGATTATTTCTGGCTGGTTCAAATACTTGATGGAGGATGGCATGAATGATTTAAGGGCACGCTGGGTTCATACAATTGGCAATCTGTACCTTCTTCCAGAGGGCAGAAGGCCTCACTGGTCGTGTAAAAAGTGGGTGGGGTAAGATCAATTTTGCCGTGTTCTTAGAGAGAATGACAAGATATTGTTCGAATTCGCATTACATAACGTCTTTTTATATACTTTCATACCCACCAGAAATGTGAAATTCCACATGTTATGCAATGCCAGTGGCCTTTTTCGAATAGGCATATTTATGCCACGCTTTCTGGATTCCCAGTTGTGACGCTAGACAGGACACATACTGGCATCAGACGCACTCTTTCTTTGCATCCAGAGTATGTTTACAAGGATAACCTTTGGGTAGAAACGAACGTCAAAATGAATTATTGTGCAATATTTTGATGTACAACAAACACTGGTCATCATAGGGAACATGCATTTATCTTAAGATTCGTTACGAATAAAATGTTGTTGAAGAATTGACGCCAGATGTTTCGCGGAAACCTGCCCGATTTCGGCTCATTTTCAAAGTAATTGTATTTAACAAGATTTAACAAGATTGCCACCTAGAGATTCAACTCTAGATGGCAGGTGGACTAGGAAGCCATTTGGCTTATCCAGAGTCCAACCTATCTATCTAAGTATACCCCGCCCGTCTTAGGTATATGTCGATTTTATTTTTAAATATATTAACACTACTAGCACCTACACAATCAGCTGATAATCCGTTCCATTCGTTTACTGTTCTTTGTGAAAATGAAAATTTTCTAATATCTAGTCTACACTGCTTCTTTGCTAATGCAACTCCATGTCCTCTAGTCCTTCTCTCTTCCTTAGTCTTTTAGACGCATTTCATAACTAATATTCCTGAGTTTTGGTATCATTTTGGTTGCTCTCCTTTGTACTCTTTCTAGCATATCAATACCGCATGCAGAACAAGTACCTCACTATTATAAATACGTACTGTCAACTACAAAGTTTATATTCCAACCTGTTAGAATCCATGTTAATGCCACGTAAAGGTACCGTCACACGGTGCAACTTTGTTGCATGTAACAAAGTTGCACCATATTATTATTGACCAACATTTTACAGGAGCTTTGCGCGGTGTCGCTCGCCGCTCCGTCCGACCACCTGCCCCTTTGATATTCGTGGCGTAGTGTTCCCCGCACCATACGCCTTTCTCCCCAAGGTGACGGGTAGGCCGTGACAACATGGACACCCCGACACGCGACTTACTCGCCTACCTTCTCGCTCACCGACAGACAGACCCAGAGATCAAACACGTAAGACACCGTCGTTTTTACAATTCACTCCTTACTGCAGCAAACAAAACCATGCCGCTTTGGTCGTCTATATTTCAAGTAGCTTTTTTCACTAGAATAAACATTGGGACCTTAGCTGTTTTGCAGCTGCACACCACCTTTTGAATATGCTTCATTCTACTGCTAGATCAGGTGGAAATATAGACCAATTATGTCATGATTTAAAAACACAATTATTACTTTACCTGCCAATTACCATAACTCCATGGCACTTCAATCAATCTGACGACAACTTGACTATTTTCCGACTCTCTGATTGATCAACCTTTCTGTCTGGGTGCCCCTCTGATCTTGTTTACGAAGGGTTTAGGAGCTATACAAGTTATCTTGTTGTATGTTTTAGTTACAGCAAACTCTGACGTCCGGCCAGATCCGCGGCAAACCACCAGAGGTCGCACCCAACAAACCACCAGAGGCCGGGCCCGACAGACCACCAGAGGCCGGGCCCGGCAAAACGCCAGGCCCTGTCAACGTTGATGTCAGACACCGGCAGAACATCCGACCGACCACGGGTACAGTGATAACAACCGGTAAGTGATATGCTGCTACGACTTAATGTGTTCAGATCTCCCGTGTTTGTGAATGATCCACAGTCTAATCAAATTGATGTTTATCATGACTGATAGTAAATCATTGTTTTGAGTCGAGGGTTTAATTGTGAAAGCAGTCTGCTTTAGGACGAACACGTACACAATTTTGTATGATCATTCTGACCGCACAAGTATCTATCACTAGTTCGTGGTCACACTAAACTACAAGAATAATGCCAGTCGATGTAATAGCGATCAAATGTAATGTCAAATTGGATATGACTAATTGCAACACTACAAACCTATGGTTATTATGTTTGTTTGTCAAAATACAGTCGCAATATCTTAGTTAAGGTAATGTTTTGGCAAAGAAAGCAGCATTACTTTCTACAACAGTTTAAAATTGTCAATACTGGGGTCATAACTGGAAGCAAGGTGACAATGTTTGTATGGGACAGACATAGTTATTTCTTGGGCATTGTATTGCGAAGTATTTGTGCACACACGTGTGACTGGAGGACCTACACAATACCAATGACGTTATTTACCTTACACATGCTGTACCAATGTCACCATATGTACGGGAGGTGGCTGTGATCGCCATCTTCATTCTCCTGTCTTGTGTCACATTAGTCAGGAACAAAACATTGCTGATTAACAAATATGTTCGTGATGACGCAATCGATATTCTTGCAATCACCGAGACGTGGCTGAAATGAGGCGGTGATTCAGCATTTATCACCGAACTTACTCCTGACGGCTACAATTTCGTCCATGCGCCAAGGCAGCGCGGCAGAGGTGATGGTGTCGGTCTACTTCATCGTGAAACATACTCGTGCAAACTACTCGCATCACCATGTTTTAAGCACATGGATCTATTGTGGGCTCGCCTCATGGGAACCAACGTCCATGCCCCCATTAATGTTCCTGTCATAGACTTTCTTCAGCTGCAAATTTAACATTTCAGGGACAATATTGCCTACCAGTGCCAACAATTGCTGCAAAGGCATCCTGAAAACACTCAACAGATAGTTAGTGATTATGACACAGTTCTCCGAACTGTCCTTGAAAAACATGCCCCAATCACGAACAGGGTGAGACGAAGGGCTAGGCCAGGTGCGTGGTACACCAACGATGTGAAAGAAGCTAGAGAGAAGGAGCGCCAGTGCGAGCATCGCTGGAGGACGACTAAACTTGAAGTTCACCACCACCTCTATGTTGAATCCCGAAATGCGTCGACGGCTTGCATAACCAAGGCTAAGTGTAAACATTACCAGGACACTCTACAGGGAGCTGACAACAAGTCAAAGTTCCGGCTTGTCAGGTCTTTGGGAGCTATACAGAAGGCCATCTACCCAGAATTTTGCACCTCTGAAGATGGTGGTAGCAAGTTTGCACAACCCTTCAGTGAGAAAGTACCAATGATTCGGGCAGAGCTAGAAGTGCCGCGCTCCTCAAACCCACCATTGGTAGAGAAAACATGCTTCACAGAACCACACGTTTCGGTCGTGCCAACGTCTCATTATGAAATAGAAAAGATTGTGTTCGGTCTAACTAAGACCTGTGAAATTGATCCGCTGCTAGGCAAACAGATTCAGCAGTGCCTGTCATCATTGGTGCCCGTCATCACCGCTATTACTAATAAGTCATTGGACGAAGGGACAATGCCATCTGCTTTAAAGGTGACCTGTGTCCACCCATTATTAAAGAAGCCATCTTTGGACCGTGATATGCTATGTAACTATCGACCCGTCAGCACTCTCTCTCTCATCTATCCAAGATTATTTAAAAGGTCGTGGCTCTGCGATTGTCTGATCATATTGATTCACAAAACCCGAACGAACCATTCCAGTCAGCATATCACAGACAACATTCAACAGAAACCACATTGCTGATAGTCTGCAACGATATCCAGGCAGCCTTGGATTGCAAAAAAAGGTACTCTGTTTGTGATACTTGACCTGAGTTCAGCTTTCGACACAACTGACCACACCATACTACTCAATCGGCTCAGCAAGGGTTATGGTATTCAGGGTTACCCCCTACGGTGGGTTGTGATTGGTCAGGCTTCATCAGAAAACCTCACGTGTAACACAGGAGTGCCGCAGGGATCCGTGCTGAGGCCAGCACTGTTCTCATTGTATGTGCAACCAGTCGGCGATGTCATCAGAAGACACAGCGTCAATTTCACCACAACGCTGACGACCTGCAATTGATGCATACTTTTGATCTGAATCCTACATCATTATCCAAAGCCATACGGCATCTTCAAGACTGCATAATAGAAATTCAGGAGTGGCTCACCGCAAATTATCTCAAAGTAAATGATCAGAAAACTGAGTTCCTTCCGATTGTGCTTGTATCTGCAAAGAAATTAATTAACAAACTTAGCGTTAGTGTTGGTGGTACACTCATCCAAGACGTTGATCAAGTAAAAAACGATGGTGTGTACTTGGATAATCACATGAACATGTCTGCCAACACATCAGAAATCGTTCGAAGCTGCTATTTCCACATCCATCACATCGGTCAGATTAACAAGTTCTTGCCAAGGCAGACGAGGGAGAGGGTCAACACACTCGTGACATCAAGGCTTGATTATTGTAATTCTCTGCTATATGGCACAGTTGACAAGAACTTTGCCAGACTACAGCGTCTTCAAAATACAGCCGCTAGACTGATCAAGCGTGTGGCTAAATATTCTAACATCACGTCAGTGGTGAAAGGACTCAATTAGCTGCCAGTCCGGGGACTTGTCTGTTTCAAGATAATGCTACTCGTCCACAGAGCGGTCAACTGTCGTGGACCAGTGTACTTGCGTGATCTTATCTGCGTTTACACGCCAACCAGATCACTTCGCTCAGAGGAAACCAAACACCTTAAAAGACCTAAAACAAATTGCGAAGCTGGAAATGCGACTTTCCCTGCAGCTGCTCCGGACCTGTGGAACAGTCTTTTTCAGTACGAGAACTACACAATGAGAACTCTTTTAAGAATACCGTATAGAAGCTATATTTTAGACAATACTTTGGCTGATGCAATAATAATTAAATGAAGAGACAATGCATGGAAGAGAACATTACTTCTACCTTACATGGCCTTTTATATTTATGTGTTTTAGCCTTTTATATGTATTTGTTTATTTATAATGTTTTTATTAGTCGTTCTTTATGCACTTTTATATAATTTACGGTTAATGTTTTATTTTTTTAATCCTTTTATTTATTTTTTAGTTATATGTTTGGGTAATTAGTTTTAAGGACATGTACATGTAAAGCACCCTGAATAGTTTTTAGCTAGATTTGGCGCTATATCACTTTATTTATTTATTAGTCACAATCATCCTACGGCACAGAAAAACATCCGCTACGCCACCCACTCCGGTGTCATCGCCATCATGGGTATCATCAGTGTCAACCGACCTACCGTTGCCACCGGCAACCTCTGTCTTTACCTTTACAACTCGGGCCCAAACAGAATTCGTGCGGTCTGCATTTACATATGGATTTTACTTGGGTCTCGGGAGAGACGTGTGCGGAAACAGATGATTTGACACAAGTGACACGTAGTTGAATGGCCCGACCCACGGCATCAAATCTGGGTGGGTGCAGCTATCGTACCGTACTGCCCGCCCAGATCTGGGAACTGTGCTTAATATATATACATGAGCATTATTTACATTATTTACATGTGCGTTATTATACATTTACATTATATAAATCATTAATTATATTCTACCATGTTATGCTACTTTATTTGTACACCTTCAATACGTGATGACATGCTATTACACCAGTGGTTATTCTAACCCAACTAAACGGCTATCGATGATTGCCGAATGGAATATTCACATAGAACTAGAATGCTTGCAAGCTGACATTCCACTTCAACACACACCAAACACAAATGTTGCGTATATTTAAGATACGACACTTATGCAGAGAACAATTCATCAGGGATGGTTGTACACTACTGTGTACGACAATAACAGGAACAAGTATCCAGAAGCAAACATTATTTGGGACGTATCGAGGCACCACATTTTCAAAGCATGACATGACGCTGATAGCAAAGGTTTTCACTAGAGACGAAGTTTCTGAATAATAAAAGCTGCATGTAAGAACGAAACAAATTCGATGCTGAGTGCTCATTACCTTCATTTTCCAGATTTGTTGTTTTATATTATTCACATTTTGTTTTCCCACCCTCCCTCCCCTCTTATACATGTCTTCACTGGCTTGACTTCATGGCAGTCACACGAAAACCTGTTGTGTTAAACATGTTTATGTACTTTTACTTATTACCTAGCAGTTTTTAAAACTGCTGTGTGGTTGATTGTATCACATACATGTGACGGTAACAACCGTATTGTTTTCTAAAGGTTTGACACTTTTCCCTGGTAGTGCACGAGGTTTTGCAAAATGGATTTCTCATCGTATTATTGTGTGCTCAGGGTTTTTAGGGTGGAAATAAGTTGATGTACGTATGTTTTTATTGTGATGGCGGAATGACCCACACACCTAGGGTGAATTATGCACAGTGGCTAGTAGTCATTCAGTTGATGGTAGTGTTTCACTTGCTATGGTTGCTTTTAATAAAAATGTCATGCACTTGGCCCAAAATCAATCAACTCCTGACTTGTGTTGTTCCTTCTGCATAAAAGGTCTATTCATACACAAGTATTCACCACTGATTGTCCTTCATAATTAATACAGAGTGAACAGGAGTAAAGCTCTAGCTACTAAGTCAGGCCAATAGTGCAAGATCTGTACAGTGTCTGTAGAATTTAATACAGTGAACATTGTCAAACATGATGTTCATAAATGTTAGTGATAGAACAGTTACAAGGGAGGGGGTTAAGTATAGATCCAAGTGAGGTGCATTAGCACAAGTCCAAGCATTTGGGTGATTCTGTGGAGTTCTCTCATGACTGATGGAGCCATGTCATCCACATGGTGACAACTGTTAGAATATGTCCATGTGGTGAAGAATGTTTGAATATTCAGTCATCCCCAGTCCTGTTGTCCCCAAGTCACCAATGTCACTGGTGACACATTGAGCAGAATGGTTTAAATCACTCCAAACAGTATTTGAGTATGTGTTCTGAGACAGTGTTTATGATCTAAAACTATTAAATGAATGCTATTGTCAATTTGTATTAATGTTATGCTCATAAGATGGCGCCACTGTATAATTGATTTCCCACTGATACATGTATATAGTAATCATAGACCAAAACCCACCGGGCTTTTGTGCAGATCACAGTCCAAATAATCCTTGTTGATGTGTGTGCACGTGCCCATGCGAATGCACGTGCACATGGAAACATTGGCTTGGGCAAAATTAACCTAAATTATTAGCATTATCTACCACATCGCCTGGGCATC
This sequence comes from Ridgeia piscesae, assembly GCA_025642075.2. Taxonomy (NCBI): domain Eukaryota; kingdom Metazoa; phylum Annelida; class Polychaeta; order Sabellida; family Siboglinidae; genus Ridgeia; species Ridgeia piscesae. Next base: position 19,883 of record JAODUO010002687.1, read on the forward strand.
ATTTTATCCAGGGGAAACACTGCACATAATATAATATTGTGTAACTTGGTAAACATATGAACACACCCCAATATATCAGGTTATATTTAAACACTCCTTGCCAAAAAAAATTGATAATCAACAATGATCAATAATTTTACACACTATTAGCAAGCAATATGTGTGATAGTTGTAATCTATTTTCACGTTCCAACATTAAAAAAGGATTGAGATTGTTGAAGTGTCAGGAGCAGACCCATGCTATAAGTATTAGGCATCTGGTAACTACTTTCATTGTAACAAAATATGAATGGTATTTCAATGTTCAAATATATGCAGCTTCTGCACCTACTGTCTTCTGTATTGACGCGGCAGAGGCTTTGCAGCTCAGATCAGACTAATCTCCCACCGACAAGTAAAACACAAGGACGAAACCCTACGACAGACAGCAGACAGACAGATGCAGCCCTCAATTGTGGCTGGTTTTTTCAACCTGCATCTTGCAAGCTTATGAGGTCTCTGACCTCACGGACACAACAACTGCTACTTACTGGCCTGAAGTTCTAAAAATCGTAACCCCGTGGCTCACCAAAATACCCAAACACCTCTCCTGGAGACTACAAAACCCTCAGACTCATGTCCCTGGAGATATGGAGGTATTGGTCTAATAGGGAGGTATTAATAGTATTCAGGTGTTGCCGTTCTGGTCTGTAAAATGATGTTGTCATCAACATTAACCAATCATTTTACTTTCCTTTGACTTTTATAAATTAATTTGTAATCTTGACACAATATGTATAACTCTTATTGTCTTCATGAACAGTTTTATATATTTAACTTTTTGTAAAGCTCAGAACAGGATACTGATCTTTGTGTATATTTGTGCATAAGAAGTCATTATTATTATAATTATTAAACCTAATATTTTTATCGTGAATTTGTGCTTTAAATTTTAGGTCATTTTAATGAGAGAATAGCTCTGCATCTCAACATGAAATCAGGCCAGAACATTTCTACAGGGTGTTTTAAAAGAAAGGAAGATAGAATACAGTCGATTATCTCAATAAAACCACTCAGTGTTTCGGTGGTACACCCATCAGAACCTCTATTTGTCACTGTCATCAATTATCATATGTCAAGAAGAAGTGAAACAGCGCTAAGTGTACCCTGCACTAGACTTACCAACAGGTGAATCTGAATGAACACAGTGACAGTGACACTGAACGTTGCAGAGATCTTCAGAAACTAATGTCTCTTCTGGAAGAGACATTCAAACTGTCACCAAACAGCAAAAGTTCAGACTGTTGACTCTTGCACTAGAAAGTTGGTCACAGCAGAAGACAATGCAGCAATTTAGTGTTACAAAACAATGGTAAAAAACCTCAAGAAGGAAAGGGCTATTTTAGCTGATCAGACAGATGCAAAGAGAGCAGACCTGTCACACGTACAGCTTTATGCAGATTTCTTGCATCCATGTCCCGTTCTCCCACGTGTGTGACAACATTTCCAGTTAATCAGCTATCCTCCAGTTTCATAATTTTTTCACGACTCACATTTCAGACTATGCCACGTTTTACAAAATTAGTCTGAAATTTACAGCATAATAGAAGCATCCTGAAAAGCTAATTTATTTCAGTTACCTTTGGTGTTGTTCCACTTTATCTTTACCATTACACTAGAAGAGCGTAACAGGTATTTTAATTAAATTAATTTTAATTATCTATCACATGGTCTCGTAACAGCAAATCACAACCATTGTATTGGAGCATTTGAATTCCTGACCTACCTAAGCAAGCCCACGATCTGGGCCGACCATTGCACTAATAGTTAGTTAAGTATTCACGATGTACCATGTTAGCATAACATTACATTGACAATGCATAAGTAACTTAGGGTTAACAAACTGTGACAAAGTATGAACTGGATGTATCCACTATCTAGTGCATGCCCCACTGGGGCCAGACAAAATAATATTAATTATCATCTGGCCTGCTGGGTTTCACTTGGGTTAATAGAAAACACATGTCCACTATAGGGTAGTAATAGAGATGCATAGCCAAGTTAATGACCTAGATATACAGTGCCAAGAGGGGAGGTACCAATTAAAAGAAGTCCAAACAAGATTAAATACTACAATCCACTATATCTCAAATCAAATTACGACCCACTGCACTAATCACATCTACATAGATGTCCAGCCAGTTACAACACAATACTTTTTAGTGTGACCACACACAGACAGACACCCTGCATGCTCAGCTCCTGCTGACCAACTCCCTCAACTTTATTCTCACAATCTTCTATATCTAAGCTAGTCTGACTACACACTCAAAGTAACCAATAATTCCTGCCAAGCATACACAAAGACAAAGACATCAACTAGGCTACTGGTAATTATTAGCATGTGATTTGGGGGTCTTCACATTTCCACCAAGCATACTTAAAGATAATGACAGACTATAGGCTACTGCTAATTATTGACATGTGGTTTCTCGTTTCTCTACCACTACTTATCTCATCTCTGGTATAAACACCGGTGGGTTTTGGTCTATGATTACTATATACATGTATCAGTGGGAAATCAATTATACAGTGGCGCCATCTTATGAGCATAACATTAATACAAATTGACAATAGCATTCATTTAATAGTTTTAGATCATAAACACTGTCTCAGAACACATACTCAAATACTGTTTGGGGTGATTTAAACCAATATTAAAGCAAATTCTTTTGGGACGTGACCAACATTTGAGATCATCCCTAAGTTGGTGTGTCATTTGTGGTGTGGTTTCTGCTCAATGTGTCACCAGTGACATTGGTGACTTGGGGACAACAGGACTGGGGATGACTGAATAATCAAACATTCTTCACCACATGGACATATTCTAACAGTTGTCACCATGTGGATGACATGGCTCCATCAGTCATGAGAGAACTCCACAGAATCACCCAAATGCTTGGACTTGTGCTAATGCACCTCACTTGGATCTATATTTAAACCCCCCTCCCTTGTAACTGTTCTATCACTAACATTTATGAACATCATGTTTGACAATGTTCACTGTATTAAATTCTACAGACACTGTACAGATCTTGCACTATTGGCCTGACTTAGTAGCTAGAGCTTTACTCCTGTTCACTCTGTTTTAATTTATGAAGGACAATCAGTGGTAATACTTGTGTATGAATAGACCTTTTTCAAAGGAACAACACAAGTCAGGAGTTGATTGATTTTGGGCCAAGTGCATGACATTTTTATTAAAAGCAACCATAGCAAGTGAAACACTACCATCAACTGAATGACTACTAGCTACTGTGCATAATTCACCCTAGGTGTGTGGGTCATTCCGCCATCACAATAAAAACATACGTACATCAACTTATTTCCACCCTAAAAACCCTGAGCACACAATAATACGATGAGAAATCCATTTTGCAAAACCTCGTGCCTACCAGGGAAAAGTGTCAAACCTTTAGAAAACAATACGGTTGTTACCGTCACATGTATGTGATACAATCAACCACACAGCAGTTTTAAAAACTGCTAGGTAATAAGTAAAAGTACATAAACATGTTTAACACAACAGGTTTTCGTGTGACTGCCATGAAGCAAGCCAGTGAAGACATGTATAAGAGGGGAGGGAGGGTGGGAAAACAAAATGTGAATAATATAAAACAACAAATCTGGAAAATGAAGGTAATAAACACTCAGCATCGAATTTGTTTCGTTCTTACATGCAGCTTTTATATTCAGAAACTTCGTCTCTAGTGAAAACCTTTGCTATCAGCGTCATGTCATGCTTTGAAAATGTGGTGCCTCGATACGTCCCAAATAATGTTTGCTTCTGGATACTTGTTCCTGTTCTTGTCGTACACAATAGTGTACAACCATCCCTGATGAATTGTTCTCTGCATAAGTGTCGTATCTTAAATATACGCAACATTTGTGTTTGGTGTGTGTTGAAGTGGAATGTCAGCTTGCAAGCATTCTAGTTCTATGTGAATATTCCCTTCGGCAATCATCGATAGCCGTTTGTTGGGTTAGAATAACCACTGGTGTAATAGCATGTCATACGTATTGAAGGTGTACAAATAAAGTAGCATAACATGGTAGAATATAATTAATGATTTATATAATGTAAATGTATAATAACGCACATGTAAATAATGTAAATAATGCTCTTTTTATATTAAGCACATTCCCAGATCTGGGCGGGCAGTACGGTACATAGCTGCACCCACCCAGATTTGATGCGTGGGTCGGGCCATTCAACTACGTTCACTTGTGTCAAATCATCTGTTTACGCTTTACATGTACATGGCCTTAAAACTAATTACCCAAACGTATCAATAAAAAATAATAATAATAAAAACATTAACTGTAAATGATATAAAAGTGCATAAAGAACGACTAATAAAAACATTATAAATAAACAAATACATATAAAAGGCTAAAACACATAAATATAAAAGGCCATGTAAGGTAGAAGTAATGTTCTCTTCCATTCATTGTCTCTTCATTTAATTATTATTGCATCAGCCAAAGTATTGTCTAAAATATAGCTTCTATACGTATTCTTAAAAGAGTTCTCATTGTGTAGTTCTCGTACTGAAAAAGACTGTTCCACAGGTCCGGAGCAGCTGCAGGGAAAGTCGCATTTCCAGCTTCGCAATTTGTTTTAGGTCTTTTAAGGTGTTTGGTTTCCTCTGAGCGAAGTGATCTGGTTGGCGTGTAAACGCAGATAAGATCACGCAAGTACACTGGTCCACGACAGTTGACCGCTCTGTGGACGAGTAGCATTATCTTGAAACAGACAAGTCCCCGGACTGGCAGCTAATTGAGTCCTTTCACCACTGACGTGATGTTAGAATATTTAGCCACACGCTTGATCAGTCTAGCGGCTGTATTTTGAAGACGCTGTAGTCTGGCAAAGTTCTTGTCAACTGTGCCATATAGCAGAGAATTACAATAATCAAGCCTTGATGTCACGAGTGTGTTGACCCTCTCCCTCGTCTGCCCTTTGGGAAGAACTTGTTAATCTGACCGATGTGATGGATGTGGAAATGGCAGCATCGAACGATTTTTGATGTGTTGGCAGACATGTTCATGTGATTATCCAAGTACACCCATCTTTTTTACTTGATCAACATCTTGGATGAGTGTACCACCAACACTAACGCTAAGTTTGTTAATTAATGCAAATACATAAGTGTATAACTATATATTGATAATATTACCAAATAATCTAGTAAAAGATTGATAACATTAATGTCGAATTACACTAATATGCAATAAAAAAATGTGTCTTCATTAGACATTTGAAGCTGGTGAGATTGTCACAAGTTTTATATGGAAGAAGCAGAAGACAATAGGGTTGCTGGGAGGAAGTGACAGCGGGATGAATCAAGTGTTGTGTCAGCTTTGTTGACACTCAACAAGGTTCACAAAGAATATGACGAAGCAGTTAGTGAATGTACTGACAGTCTTGCAGATACTGCTACCCAATATGTTGTATGATATATTGTTGTATGACATATTGATATAGTTGGTTACATACACAGAGAGCTACTCTCAAATAATTGTGCTGTGAACTTATTTGGTATGATTACTAAATATTGTACTACTGAGTATTGTAGCAAAATTAACTTAAATTATTAATTAATGGTTACAACTGCATAGATGCTACAACATTAAATAAACAAAGAGTATAAAATGTTAGAAAAAGGGGTATACTGAAGGGGTATATTGATTTGCATACCCCTATCACATTTGTTCATAGTTTATTTAATGTTGTAGCATCTATGCAGTTGTAACCATTAATTAATAATTTAAGTTAATTTTGCTACAATGCTCAGTAGTACAATATTTAGTAATCATACCAAATAAGTTCACAGCACAATTATTTGAGAGTAGCTCTCTGTGTATGTAACCAACTATATCAATATGTCATACAACAATATATCATACAACATATTGGGTAGCAGTATCTGCAAGACTGTCAGTACGTTCACTAACTGCTTCGTCATATTCTTTGTGAACCTTGTTGAGTGTCAACAAAGCTGACACAACACTTGATTCATCCCGCTGTCACTTCCTCCCAGCAACCCTATTGTCTTCTGCTTCTTCCATATAAAACTTGTGACAATCTCACCAGCTTCAAATGTCTAATGAAGACACATTTTTTTATTGCATATTAGTGTAATTCGACATTAATGTTATCAATCTTTTACTAGATTATTTGGTAATATTATCAATATATAGTTATACACTTATGTATTTGCATTATTGATACATAATTATTATTATTATTTTAAAAAGTTTTAACATAATAAACTATTGATTACTAATCAAGTATACCTATACCGTCATTTATCAGTATAATTGTAATATAATTATACACTAGACCGATTATTATGTATTTTTATGACTAATTAAAAATTAAAACGCTGCGCTCCCCGCATTCTGTTAAGCCAGTTTACAAACTTTTAGATGTGTCTGATGACCTGAAATGGACTACAAACACACATGTGACACCATTTTCACTTTTAAGGCATAACTAACAATGTCTGGTTTTGGAAGGATTTTTTTTACCATCCACCCATACATTTCTACCCATCCATACTCGTTTTTACCCATCCAAATGACGGGTGGATGGGTCTCTACATAAAGCTATGGTCCCAAGCAGCAGATGGGCCGTAGCATGGTGGTGTAGGAAATGGCCCTGACTTTGCTTGAGCAGTCATTGATGTTTTGTCGCAGGAAACCAAGGACTCTGTTTGTTTTCCCTGCCGTTATTGCTGTCATGCTAACATGGTCAAGACGACCATGTTAGGGTGATTGAGATGCCAAGGTATCTACTTGTGTTGGATGTTTCTAGCATTTTGTTATGGATGGCATACGATGTTTCACGAACCAGTTTGGTTTTCTTTGGCATTACTCTGATGGCTGTGCACTTTCCTGGATTAAATTCCATCTGCCAGTCTTTCTCCCACTGTTCCAGTGATGACAGATCTGACTGGAGAGCCTGCTGGTCTCTGTCAGTAGTGATGCTCTTAAAGAGGAGACAATCGTCTGCGAACAGCTTGGTATGAGAGGAGCGGACGACATCTGGAAGATCATTAATATATGAAAGAAAAAGAAGAGGTTCTAAGACGGTGCCCTGGGGCACCAAAGGTTAGCCTTTTTTGTTACTCTGCACAGGACACGACGTCCTATCTGCTGCCATCTAGTAATCAAAATATTTCGTGATTTTGTTGCTGTGGTTTTTTTTTTTAAGGAGTAGACATGAAGTGAAACACTTATGTCACCCGCCTGGTGATCTCCTGGTCCTTTGGGTTCACACAACAATCGCCTGCCTGGTGATCTCCTGGTCCTTAGGGTTCACACAACAATCACTCGCCTGGTGATCTCCTGGTCCTTTGGGTTCACACAACACTGACCCGCCTGGTGATCTCCTGGTCCTTTGGGTTCACACAACACTGACCCGCCTGGTGATCTCCTGGTCCTTTGGGTTCACACAACACTGGTGCTCTCCTGGTCCTTTGGGTTAACACAACAATCACCCGCCTGGTGATCTCCTGGTCCTTTGGGTTGACACAAAATGAAGTCACACGATTGTTCATTTGAAACTTGATCAAGACTGACCCGCCTGGTGATCTCCTGGTCCTTTGGGTTCACACAACACTGGTGATCTCCTGGTCCTTTGGGTTAACACAACAATCACCCGCCTGGTGATCTCCTGGTCCTTTGGGTTGACACAAAATGAAGTCACACGATTGTTCATTTGAAACTTGATCAAGGTTCACGTGTTGGGATGTTGTTGCGCGGCGAATCGCATCATTTTTGCCTGCCGCAGCAACAATAAACTGGGAGTTACACATGCAGCAAAACACATCCTCTGTCCCTTCTACTTATCCAGTCTGGTGATCTCCTGGTCCTTTGGGTTCGCACAACAATCACCTGCCTGGTGATCTCCTGTTCCCTTGAGTTCACACAACAATCACCTGCCTGGTGATCTCCTTGTTCTTTGGGTTCACACAACAATCACCACCTGGTGATCTCCTGGTCCTTTGGGTTCACACAACAATCACCCGCCTGGTGATATCCTGGTCCTTTGGGTTGACGTAAAACTGACCCGCCTGGTGATTTCCTGGTCCTTTGGGTTCACACAAAATGAAATCACACGATTGTTCATTTGAAACTTGATCATGGTTCACATGTTGGGATGTTGTTCTGTGGCGAATCGCATCATTTTTGCCTGCCGCAGAAACACTAAACTGGGAGTTACATATGCGGTAAAACACATGTGACAACCCTCTGTCCCTTCTACTTATCCAGTCCTAGAGATATTTCCGAGCATTTCTTCTTTGAAAGCGATGCTGCCCTGTTCGTGCATGGTTTCGTCTTTGCTGGTGCCATATTGATTAGTGCAATGGTCGGCCCAGATCGTGGGCTTGCTTAGGTAGGTCAGGAATTCAAATGCTCCAATACAATGGTTGTGATTTGCTGTTACGAGACCATGTGATAGATAATTAAAATTAAATTAATTTAATTAAAATACCTGTTACGCTCTTCTAGTGTAATGGTAAAGATAAAGTGGAACAACACCAAAGGTAACTGAAATAAATTAGCTTTTCAGGATGCTTCTATTATGCTGTAAATTTCAGACTAATTTTGTAAAACGTGGCATAGTCTGAAATGTGAGTCGTGAAAAAATTATGAAACTGGAGGATAGCTGATTAACTGGAAATGTTGTCACACACGTGGGAGAACGGGACATGGATGCAAGAAATCTGCATAAAGCTGTACGTGTGACAGGTCTGCTCTCTTTGCATCTGTCTGATCAGCTAAAATAGCCCTTTCCTTCTTGAGGTTTTTCGCCATTGTGTTTTGTAACACTAAATTCCTGCATTGTCTTCTGCTGTGACCAACTTTCTAGTGCAAGAGTCAACAGTCTGAACTTTTGCTGTTTGGTGACAGTTTGAATGTCTCTTCCAGAAGAGACATTAGTTTCTGAAGATCTCTGCAACGTTCAGTGTCGCTGTCACTGTGTTCATTCAGATTCACCTGTTGGTAAGTCTAGTGCAGGGTACACTTAGCTTTGACTGCAGTGTGGCGCTGTTTCACTTTCTTCTTGACATATGATAATTGATGACAGTGACAAATAGAGGTTCTGATGGGTGTACCACCGAACACTGAGTGGTTTTATTGAGATAATCGATTGTATTCTATCTTCCTTTCTTTTAAAACACCCTGTAGAAATGTTCTGGCCTGATTTCATGTTGAGACGCAGAGCTATTAAAATGTAAAATGACCTAAAATTTAAAGCACAAATTCACGATAAAAATATTAGGTTTAATAATTATAATAATAATGACTTCTTATGCACAAATATACACAAAGATCAGTATCCTGTTCTGAGCTTTACAAAAAGTTAAATATATAAAACTGTTCATGAAGACAATAAGAGTTATACATATTGTGTCAAGATTACAAATTAATTTATAAAAGTCAAAGGAAAGTAAAATGATTGGTTAATGTTGATGACAACATCATTTTACAGACCAGAACGGCAACAACTGAATACTATTAATACCTCCCTATTAGACCAATACCTCCATATCTCCAGGGACATGAGTCTGAGGGTTTTGTAGTCTCCAGGAGAGGTGTTTGGGTATTTTGGTGAGCCACGGGGTTACGATTTTTAGAACTTCAGGCCAGTAAGTAGCAGTTGTTGTGTCCGTGGAATGAGGTCAAAAACCTCATAAGCTTGCAAGATGCAGGTTGAAAAAACCAGCCACAATTGAGGGCTGCATCTGTCTGTCTGCTGTCTGTCGTAGGGTTTCGTCCTTGTGTTTTACTTGTCGGTGGGAGATTAGTCTGATCTGAGCTGCAAAGCCTCTGCCGCGTCAATACAGAAGACAGTAGGTGCAGAAGCTGCATATATTTGAACATTGAAATACCATTCATATTTTGTTACAATGAAAGTAGTTACCAGATGCCTAATACTTATAGCATGGGTCTGCTCCTGACACTTCAACAATCTCAATCCTTTTTTAATGTTGGAACGTGAAAATAGATTACAACTATCACACATATTGCTTGCTAATAGTGTGTAAAATTATTGATCATTGTTGATTATCAATTTTTTTTGCAAGGAGTGTTTAAATATAACCTGATATATTGGGGTGTGTTCATATGTTTACCAAGTTACACAATATTATATTATGTGCAGTGTTTCCCCTGGATAAAATGATGCCCAGGCGAGGTGGTAGATAATGCTAATAATTTAGGTTAATTTTGCCCAAGCCAATGTTTCCATGTGCACGTGCATTCGCATGGGCACGTGCACACACATCAACAAGGATTATTTGGACTGTGATCCTGCACAAAAGCCCGGTGGGTTTTGGTCTATGATTACTATATACATGTATCAGTGGGAAATCAATTATACAGTGGCGCCATCTTATGAGCATAACATTAATACAAATTGACAATAGCATTCATTTAATAGTTTTAGATCATAAACACTGTCTCAGAACACATACTCAAATACTGTTTGGGGTGATTTAAACCAATATTAAAGCAGTAATATCTTTTGGGACGTGACCAACATTTGAGATCATCCCTAAGTTGGTGTGTCATTTGTGGTGTGGTTTCTGCTCAATGTGTCACCAGTGACATTGGTGACTTGGGGACAACAGGACTGGGGATGACTGAATAATCAAACATTCTTCACCACATGGACATATTCTAACAGTTGTCACCATGTGGATGACATGGCTCCATCAGTCATGAGAGAACTCCACAGAATCACCCAAATGCTTGGACTTGTGCTAATGCACCTCACTTGGATCTATACTTAACCCCCTCCCTTGTAACTGTTCTATCACTAACATTTATGAACATCATGTTTGACAATGTTCACTGTATTAAATTCTACAGACACTGTACAGATCTTGCACTATTGGCCTGACTTAGTAGCTAGAGCTTTACTCCTGTTCAATCTGTATAAATCATGAAGGACAATCAGTGGTGAATACTTATATATGAATAGACCTTTTATGCAGAAGGAACAACACAAGTCAGGAGTTGATTGATTTTGGGCCAAGTGCATGACATTTTTATTAAAAGCAACCATAGCAAGTGAAACACTACCATCAACTGAATGACTACTAGCTACTGTGCATAATTCACCCTAGGTGTGTGGGTCATTCCGCCATCACAATAAAAACATACGTACATCAACTTATTTCCACCCTAAAAACCCTGAGCACACAATAATACGATGAGAAATCCATTTTGCAAAACCTCGTGCACTACCAGGGAAAAGTGTCAAACCTTTAGAAAACAATACGGTTGTTACCGTCACATGTATGTGATACAATCAACCACACAGCAGTTTTAAAAACTGCTAGGTAATAAGTAAAAGTACATAAACATGTTTAACACAACAGGTTTTCGTGTGACTGCCATGAAGTCAAGCCAGTGAAGACATGTATAAGAGGGGAGGGAGGGTGGGAAAACAAAATGTGAATAATATAAAACAACAAATCTGGAAAATGAAGGTAATGAGCACTCAGCATCGAATTTGTTTCGTTCTTACATGCAGCTTTTATTATTCAGAAACTTCGTCTCTAGTGAAAACCTTTGCTATCAGCGTCATGTCATGCTTTGAAAATGTGGTGCCTCGATACGTCCCAAATAATGTTTGCTTCTGGATACTTGTTCCTGTTCTTGTCGTACACAATAGTGTACAACCATCCCTGATGAATTGTTCTCTGCATAAGTGTCGTATCTTAAATATACGCAACATTTGTGTTTGGTGTGTGTTGAAGTGGAATGTCAGCTTGCAAGCATTCTAGTTCTATGTGAATATTCCATTCGGCAATCATCGATAGCCGTTTAGTTGGGTTAGAATAACCACTGGTGTAATAGCATGTCATTACGTATTGAAGGTGTACAAATAAAGTAGCATAACATGGTAGAATATAATTAATGATTTATATAATGTAAATGTATAATAACGCACATGTAAATAATGTAAATAATGCTCATGTATATATATTAAGCACAGTTCCCAGATCTGGGCGGGCAGTACGGTACGATAGCTGCACCCACCCAGATTTGATGCCGTGGGTCGGGCCATTCAACTACGTGTCACTTGTGTCAAATCATCTGTTTCCGCACACGTCTCTCCCGAGACCCAAGTAAAATCCATATGTAAATGCAGACCGCACGAATTCTGTTTGGGCCCAAGTTGTAAAGGTAAAGACAGAGGTTGCTGGTGGCAACGGTAGGTTGGTTGACACTGATGATACCCATGATGGCGATGACACCGGAGTGGGTGGCGTAGCGGATGTTTTTCTGTGCCGTAGGATGATTGCGACTAATAAATAAATAAACTGATATAGCGCCAAATCTAGCTAAAAACTATTTAGGGTGCTTTACATGTACATGTCCTTAAAACTAATTACCCAAACATATAACTAAAAAATTAATAAAAGGATTAAAAAAATAAAACATTAACCATAAATTATATAAAAGTGCATAAAGAACGACTAATAAAAACATTATAAATAAACAAATACATATAACAGGCTAAAACACATAAATATAAAAGGCCATGTAAGGTAGAAGTAATGTTCTCTTCCATGCATTGTCTCTTCATTTAATTATTATTGCATCAGCCAAAGTATTGTCTAAAATATAGCTTCTATACAGTATTCTTAAAAGAGTTCTCATTGTGTAGTTCTCGTACTGAAAAAGACTGTTCCACAGGTCCGGAGCAGCTGCAGGGAAAGTCGCATTTCCAGCTTCGCAATTTGTTTTAGGCCTGATGATTTGGTTTCTGAGCTAAGTGAAATAGTCCTTATGCACATCATAACTAATTAGACTTGGTACACTGGTCCATGACAGTTGACCGCTCTGTGGACGAGTAGCATTATCTTGAAACAGACAAGTCCCCGGACTGGCAGCTAATTGAGTCCTTTCACCACTGACGTGATGTTAGAATATTTAGCCACACGCTTGATCAGTCTAGCGGCTGTATTTTGAAGACGCTGTAGTCTGGCAAAGTTCTTGTCAACTGTGCCATATAGCAGAGAATTACAATAATCAAGCCTTGATGTCACGAGTGTGTTGACCCTCTCCCTCGTCTGTCTTGGCAAGAACTTGTTAATCTGACCGATGTGATGGATGTGGAAATGGCAGCATCGAACGATTTTTGATGTGTTGGCAGACATGTTCATGTGATTATCCAAGTACACACCATCGTTTTTTACTTGATCAACATCTTGGATGAGTGTACCACCAACACTAACGCTAAGTTTGTTAATTAATTTCTTTGCAGATACAAGCACAATCGGAAGGAACTCAGTTTTCTGATCATTTACTTTGAGATAATTTGCGGTGAGCCACTCCTGAATTTCTATTATGCAGTCTTGAAGATGCCGTATGGCTTTGGATAATGATGTAGGTTTCAGATCAAAAGTATGCATCAATTGCAGGTCGTCAGCGTTGTGGTGAAATTGACGCTGTGTCTTCTGATGACATCGCCGACTGGTAGGACATACAATGAGAACAGTGCTGGCCTCAGCACGGATCCCTGCGGCACTCCTGTGTTACACGTGTGGATTTCTGATGTAGCCTGACCAATCACAACCCACTGTAGGGGGTAACCCTGAATACCATAACCCTTGCTGAGCCGATTGAGTAGTATGGTGTGGTCAGTTGTGTCGAAAGCTGAACTCAGGTCAAGTATCACAAACAGAGTACCTTTTTTTGCAATCCAAGGCTGCCTGGATATCGTTGCAGACTATCAGCAATGTGGTTTCTGTTGAATGTTGTCTGTGATATGCTGACTGGAATGGTTCGTTCGGGTTTTGTGAATCAATATGATCAGACAATCGCAGAGCCACGACCTTTTAAATAATCTTGGATAGATGAGAGAGAGAGAGTGCTGACGGGTCGATAGTTACATAGCATATCACGGTCCAAAGATGGCTTCTTTAATAATGGGTGGACACAGGTCACCTTTAAAGCAGATGGCATTGTCCCTTCGTCCAATGACTTATTAGTAACAGCGGTGATGACGGGCACCAATGATGACAGGCACTGCTGAATCTGTTTGCCTAGCAGCGGATCAATTTCACAGGTCTTAGTTAGACCGAACACAATCTTTTCTATTTCATAATGAGACGTTGGCACGACCGAAACGTGTGGTTCTGTGAAGCATGTTTTCTCTACCAATGGTGGGTTTGAGGAGCGCGGCACTTCTAGCTCTGCCCGAATCATTGGTACTTTCTCACTGAAGGGTTGTGCAAACTTGCTACCACCATCTTCAGAGGTGCAAAATTCTGGGTAGATGGCCTTCTGTATAGCTCCCAAAGACCTGACAAGCCGGAACTTTGACTTGTTGTCAGCTCCCTGTAGAGTGTCCTGGTAATGTTTACACTTAGCCTTGGTTATGCAAGCCGTCGACGCATTTCGGGATTCAACATAGAGGTGGTGGTGAACTTCAAGTTTAGTCGTCCTCCAGCGATGCTCGCACTGGCGCTCCTTCTCTCTAGCTTCTTTCACATCGTAGGTGTACCACGGACATGGTCTAGCCCTTCGTCTCACCCTGTTCGTGATTGGGGCATGTTTTTCAAGGACAGTTCGGAGAACTGTGTCATAATCACTAACTATCTGTTGAGTGTTTTCAGGATGCCTTTGCAGCAATTGTTGGCACTGGTAGGCAATATTGTCCCTGAAATGTTAAATTTGCAGCTGAAGAAAGTCTATGACAGGAACATTAATGGGGGCATGGACGTTGGTTCCCATGAGGCGAGCCCACAATAGATCCATGTGCTTAAAACATGGTGATGTGAGTAGTTTGCACGAGTATGTTTCACGATGAAGTAGACCGACACCATCACCTCTGCCGCGCTGCCTTGGCGCATGGACGAAATTGTAGCCGTCAGGAGTAAGTTCGGTGATAAATGCTGAATCACCGCCTCATTTCAGCCACGTCTCGGTGATTGCAAGAATATCGATTGCGTCATCACGAACATATTTGTTAATCAGCAATGTTTTGTTCCTGACTAATGTGACACAAGACAGGAGAATGAAGATGGCGATCACAGCCACCTCCCGTACATATGGTGACATTGGTACAGCATGTGTAAGGTAAATAACGTCATTGGTATTGTGTAGGTCCTCCAGTCACACG
Source organism: Ridgeia piscesae (assembly GCA_025642075.2). NCBI lineage: Eukaryota > Metazoa > Annelida > Polychaeta > Sabellida > Siboglinidae > Ridgeia > Ridgeia piscesae. The sequence goes on from JAODUO010002687.1 coordinate 35,076, forward strand.
TGTGTGCACAAATACTTCGCAATACAATGCCCAAGAAATAACTATGTCTGTCCCATACAAACATTGTCACCTTGCTTCCAGTTATGACCCCAGTATTGACAATTTTAAACTGTTGTAGAAAGTAATGCTGCTTTCTTTGCCAAAACATTACCTTAACTAAAATATTGCGACTGTATTTTGACAAACAAACGTAATAACCATAGGTTTGTAGTGTTGCAATTAGTCATATCCAATTTGACATTACATTTGATCGCTATTACATCGACTGGCATTATTCTTGTAGTTTAGTGTGACCACGAACTAGTGATAGATACTTGTGCGGTCAGAATGATCATACAAAATTGTGTACGTGTTCGTCCTAAAGCAGACTGCTTTCACAATTAAACCCTCGACTCAAAACAATGATTTACTATCAGTCATGATAAACATCAATTTGATTAGACTGTGGATCATTCACAAACACGGGAGATCTGAACACATTAAGTCGTAGCAGCATATCACTTACCGGTTGTTATCACTGTACCCGTGGTCGGTCGGATGTTCTGCCGGTGTCTGACATCAACGTTGACAGGGCCTGGCGTTTTGCCGGGCCCGGCCTCTGGTGGTCTGTCGGGCCCGGCCTCTGGTGGTTTGTCGGGTGCGACCTCTGGTGGTTTGCCGCGGATCTGGCCGGACGTCAGAGTTTGCTGTAACTAAAACATACAACAAGATAACTTGTATAGCTCCTAAACCCTTCGTAAACAAGATCAGAGGGGCACCCAGACAGAAAGGTTGATCAATCAGAGAGTCGGAAAATAGTCAAGTTGTCGTCAGATTGATTGAAGTGCCATGGAGTTATGGTAATTGGCAGGTAAAGTAATAATTGTGTTTTTAAATCATGACATAATTGGTCTATATTTCCACCTGATCTAGCAGTAGAATGAAGCATATTCAAAAGGTGGTGTGCAGCTGCAAAACAGCTAAGGTCCCAATGTTTATTCTAGTGAAAAAAGGTACTTGAAATATAGACGACCAAAGCGGCATGGTTTTGTTTGCTGCAGTAAGGAGTGAATTGTAAAAACGATGGTGTCTTACATGTTTGATCTCTGGGTCTGTCTGTCGGTGAGCGAGAAGGTAGGCGAGTAAGTCGCGTGTCGGGGTGTCCATGTTGTCACGGCCTACCCGTCACCTTGGGGAGAAAGGCGTATGGTGCGGGGAACACTACGCCACGAATATCAAAGGGGCAGGTGGTCGGACGGAGCGGCGAGCGACACCGCGCCAAGCTCCTGTAAAATGTTGGTCAATAATAATATGGTGCAACTTTGTTACATGCAACAAAGTTGCACCGTGTGACGGTACCTTTACGTGGCATTAACATGGATTCTAACAGGTTGGAATATAAACTTTGTAGTTGACAGTACGTATTTATAATAGTGAGGTACTTGTTCTGCGTGCGGTATTGACAAGTTAGCGAACGACAGCACGTATTTACGTAAATGTAAACCTAGCCAATGCTTGGCTAAATATCTCCATTTCGCCTTACACTCGGTATTCTAACAAGAACACGAGAAGAAGGCAGAGCTGTGGATTTCTGACTGTCACCTGCTCTCACTCACATGTCCAGGGCTCATGATCACCTGGGTGTGACTGTTGGTCAGTAGTCCAAAGTGCTTCTGCTATTGTGTTTACTTTGACATTTGCCCCAGTACTACACAGAGTGTCTGCTTTGACACCTACTCCATTGTTATTGTCCTCACTAGCTGACATGCTGGAGGCTGGATTAACACCTCTGTGTCTTGTCTGGTCAAACTCCCATTGTGGTGTTGTAACTACCCTAACACTTGTCTCATTAGTACTCTGAGTATTCACTATGACATCTACTCCACTACAATTATCCTTACTGGTGGACAAATGTTCCACATGTAATCCGATATTCAAAATCTACACATTTAAGCACTTATATATTCGAAACAATGTAATTTAGACCACTTTAAATGTAGTACCCGACATGTCACACAACAAATGAAAAACCTCAAAGTGTCTCGGTGTCACTGCAGATCTAAACACAAGCAAATTCAGTCAACCAGAAGTCTATATTTTTCCAATATGTCACACAACAATTGCAAAAACTCAAAGTGTCTCGGTGTCACTGCAGATCTAAACACAAGCAAATTCAGTCAACCAACAACGCACTATCGCCGGGAGTAAGCCGAATAACGAACATTCTGGCATCGGCAGGACTTGTCCAGCGTGTGACTGGTCCCACGCACCGTTCCGGCCACAGTCAAATCAGCACACTTTATAAAAATCAAGCTCAATGGTGAATCTCCAGAGTTTACAATGCAAACTTCTAGAACTGGCTGAGCAAGCCATCTGTAAACGAGCACACACCAGTACACCTTATAAAATACTCAAATAGAGGACCTCCATACCGTTAACATCTCAAATTGGCCGGCCTCAGGAAAGCATCTGCAGCTGTTTCGCTATCTGGAAATATCTCCTTCACGACTTTCCTGAAATGGACTACCAGCAGAAACGAAAGGTTGTGTGCACTCTGCAACCATGTTCACAAACAGATTCTGCAACAATCACCCGCCTGGTGATCTCCTGGTCCTTTGGGTTCACACAACAATCACCCGCCTGGTGATCTCCCTGGTCCTTTGGGTTCACACAACAATCACCTGCGTGGTGATCTCCTGGTCCTTTATGCTCACACAACAATCACCTGCGTGGTGATCTCCTGGTCCTCGGGTTCACATAGCACTCACCCGCCTCGTGATCTCCTGTTCCTTTGAGTTCACACAACAATCAACTACCTGGTGATCTCCTGGTCCTTTGGGTTCACACAACAATCACCTGCCTGGTGATCTCCTGGTCCTTTGGGTTCACACAACAATCACCCACCTGCTTATCTCCTGGTCCTTTGGCTTCACACAACAATCACCCACCTGGTGATCTCCTGGTCCTTTGGGTTCACACAACAATCACCCGCCTGGTGATCTCCTGGTTCTAAGACGGTGCCCTCCTGGTCCTTTGGGTTCACACAACAATCACCTGCCTGGTGATCTCCTGGTCCTTTGGGTTCACACAACAATCACTCGCCTGGTGATCTCCTGGTCCTTTGGGTTCACACAACAATCACCTGCCTGGTGATCTCCTGGTCCTTCGGGTTCACAATCACCCGCCTGGTGATCTCCTGGTCCTTTGGGTTCACACAACAATCACCCGCCTGGTGATCTCTTGGTCCCTTTGGGTTCACACAACAATCACCCGCCTGGTGATCTCCTGGTCATTTGGGTTCACACAACAATCACCCGCCTGGTGATCTCCTGGTCCTTTGGGTTCACACAACAATCACCCGCCTGGTGATCTCCTGGTCATTTGGGTTCACACAACAATCACCCGCCTGGTGATCTCCTGGTCCTTTGGGTTCACACAACAATCACCCGCCTGGTGATCTCCTGGTCCTTAGGGTTCACACAACAATCACCCGCCTGGTGATCTCCTGGTCATTTGGGTTCACACAACAATCACCCGCCTGGTGATCTCCTGGTCCTTTGTGTTCACACAACAATCACCCGCCTGGTGATCTCCTGGTCCTTTGGGTTCACACAACAATCACCCCCCTGGTGATATGTTGGTCCTTTGGGTTCACACTACAATTACCCGCCTGGTGATCTCTTAGTCCTTTAAGTTCAAACAAATAATCCCTGGGTATATGTTGGTCCTTTGGGCTCACACTACAATTACCCGTCTGGTGATCTCTTGGTCCTTAGGGTTCACACAACAATCACCCGCCTGTGATATGTTGGTCCTTTGGGTTCAAACAACAATCACCCGCCTGGTGATCTCTTGGTCCATCGGGTTGACACAATAATCACTCGCCTGGTGATTTCTTGGATCTTTGGGTTCACACAAAATGAAGTCGCATGATTGTTCACTTGAAACTTGATCAAGGTTCATGTGTTGGGATGTTGTTGCGTGGAAAATCACATCATTTTTGCTTGCCGCAGCAACACTAAACTGGGAGACACATACGTGACAAAACACATGTGACAATCCTCTGTCCCTTCTACTTACTCAGTCCAGATCGGTGACCCACACCTGGAGATATTTCTGAACATTTCTTCTTTGAAAGCGATGCTGCCATCTTCGTGCATGGTTTCGTCTTCGCTGGTGCCATATTGATAAGTGCAATGGTCGGCCCAGAACGTGGGCTTGCTTAGGTAGGTCAGGAACTCAAATGCTCTCATAGAATGGTTGTGATTTGCTGTTTCGAGACCACACGTGATAGATAATTAAAATTAATTTAATAAAAATGCCTGTATCGCTCTTCCATTGTAAAGGTAAAAATAAAGTGGAACAATACCAATAGTAACTGAAATAAATTAGCATTTCAGGATGCTTCTATTATGATGTAAATGTCAGACAAATTTGGTAAAATGGGACATAGTGTCAAATGTGAGAGGTGAAAAAATGATGAAACTGGAGGACAGTTGATCAACTGGAAATTGTTTCACATACGTGGGAGAATGGGACATGGGTGCAAGAAATCTGCATAAAGCTGTACGTGTGACAGGTCTGCTCTCGAAAAATTTAAAAAAGAACAATGAAGGGAAAAAAAATTACTTCCCTTCATGGCCTTTTATTTTAGGGTTTTTACCTTTTTATATGTATTTTTTATTTATAATTTTTTATTAGTGTTCTTTATGATTTTATATATTTACAGTTAATGTTTTTATTATTATTATTTTTTATTGATACGTTTGGGTAATTAGTTTTAAGGCCATGTACATTAAAGCGTAAACAGATGATTTGACACAAGTGAACGTAGTTGAATGGCCCGACCCACGCATCAAATCTGGGTGGGTGCAGCTATCGTACCGTACTGCCCGCCCAGATCTGGGAATGTGCTTAATATATATACATGAGCATTATTTACATTATTTACATGTGCGTTATTATACATTTACATTATATAAATCATTAATTATATTCTACCATGTTATGCTACTTTATTTGTACACCTTCAATACGTAATGACATGCTATTACACCAGTGGTTATTCTAACCCAACTAAACGGCTATCGTGATTGCCGAAGGGAATATTCACATGAACTAGAATGTTGCAAGCTGACATTCCACTTCAACACCACCAAACACAAATGTTCGATTTTTAAAGATAGCAAAGGTTTTTTTCACTAGGAGACAAAAAAGGGTTCCCCTTTTGGGAATAAAATTTTAAAAGCTGCCAGGGGTTTTAAAAAAATTTGGGAAAAAAAAAAAAAATTCGATGCTGAGTGTTCATTACCTTCATTTTCCAGATTTTTTGTTTTATATTATTCACATTTTGTTTTCCCACCCTCCCTCCCCTCTTATACATGTCTTCACTGGCTTGCTTCATGGCAGTCAACGAAAACCTGTTGTGTTAAACATGTTTATGTACTTTTACTTATTACCTAGCAGTTTTTAAAACTGCTGTGTGGTTGATTGTATCACATACATGTGACGGTAACAACCGTATTGTTTTCTAAAGGTTTGACACTTTTCCCTGGTAGTGCACGAGGTTTTGCAAAATGGATTTCTCATCGTATTATTGTGTGCTCAGGGTTTTTAGGGTGGAAATAATTAACGTTGTTTTTATTTATCGGGTGAAACACCAGGGGGAAAGCCTGCTAGTAGTCATTCAGTTGATGGTAGTGTTTCACTTGCTATGGTTGCTTTTAATAAAAATGTCATGCACTTGGCCCAAAATCAATCAACTCCTGACTTGTGTTGTTCCTTCTGCATAAAAGGTCTATTCATACACAAGTATTCACCACTGATTGTCCTTCATATTTCAATAAAAAGAAATTGTCTTGGTAAAATTTAACAAAAAAAGTGAACATTGTCAAAAGATGTTCTAAATGTTAGTGTCGCAAGGGGGGGGGTTAAGTATAGATCCCAAATGAGGTGCATTACACAAGTCCAAGCTTTTGGGGGTTCTGTGGAGTTCTCTCATGACTGATGGAGCCATGTCATCCACATGGTGAAACTTTTAAATGTTTTGGGAATTTTTTTATTCCCCCCCCGGGGCCCCAATTTTCCCGGTAAAAATTGGCAAAAACACCACAAAGCCCCGGGGTGATCTCAAATGTTGGGCACGTCCCTTTTCTGCTTTTATTGGTTTAAATCACCCAAACAGTATTTGAGTATGTGTTCTGAGACAGTGTTTATGATCTAAAACTATTAAATGAATGCTATTGTCAATTTGTATTAATGTTATGCTCATAAGATGGCGCCACTGTATAATTGATTTCCCACTGATACATGTATATAGTAATCATAGACCAAAACCCACCGGGCTTTTGTGCAGGATCACAATCCAAATAATCCTTGTTGATGTGTGTGCACATACCCATGCGAATGCACGTGCCCTGGAAACATTGGCTTGGGCAAAATTAACCTAAATTATTAGCATTTCTACCCAACCCCTTTGATTTGTCAGCTTTAAAAAGCCTCTTTTTTTTGAACCCCCTTTTTTTTGTTCCAAAAACT
>JAODUO010002688.1:0-20315 GCA_025642075.2 Ridgeia piscesae
ACCGGAAGTGAAGAAGACTATAGCATTTATAAAGAAGCACTTAAGTAGTAGTCTTTGGTGTGGCACTTTGTCAAAGGCTTTTTTAAAAATCTAAGTAGATTATATCTACTGGTGATCCCTCATCTAGCCGCTTTGTGACATCTTCCAAAAAACATAACATATTTGTTAAGCATGACCTCGCTTTAAAAAACCCATGTTGAGATGGGTTTATCAATTTATTTTTAACAAGAAAATCAACCAGGTGATCTTTAATTAGTCTTTCTAATAGTTTGCAAATCACCGATGTTAAACTCACTGGTCTATAGTTCTCTGACTTGTTTCTCGAACCTTTTTTAAATAATGGTATAATGTTTGCTTCTTTCCATTCTAACGGAACTATTCCCTCCTCTAATGACAAATTGAACACTGTTGCAAGCGGTATGCTGATTTGTTCTACAATTTCCAATAGTAATTTGGGAGGAATCCCATCCACTCCAGGTGATTTATTATCCTTCATATCTCTTATTTTCATAGCTACCATTGTTGGGGTTACAATTAGTTGTCCTAAATAGTCAAACTCTCTCCCTTCGAACTTAGTCTCAAGTACTGGTAATATACTAATATCTTCCCTGGTAAACACCGAACTAAAGTACTCATTTAGGTTTTCTGCCATTAAGAATCCCTCTGTTATTATGTTTCCATCACTACCTTCTAGAGGACCGACCTTATCCTGAACTTTCTGTTTACTTCGAACATACGCATAAAAATTCTTGCTGTCATGTTTTATATTAAAAGCTATTTTTTGTTCGTAGCTTCTCTTTTGAATTTCTAATTTCAGCTGTAGCTTGATTAAACTAAAGGCCCATGGCTTAGGAAATGGAATGATCAACTGGATAGAAAAATGGCTTATTGATAGAAGACAAAGAGTAGTAGTTGATGGGGAGGTTTCAAACTGGAAAGCGGTTTTGAGTGGAGTACCGCAGGGATCAGTACTGGGACCTATTTTATTTTTAATATATATCAATGATTTGGATGATGACATAACAAGCAAGGTGTTGAAGTTTGCGGACGACACAAAAGTGTTTAGGAAAATTAAAAGTGATGCAGATAGACAGCATTTACAAGATGATCTTAATAAGTTGATAGAATGGTCTGAGAAGTGGCAAATGCTGTTTAATTTTGGAAAGTGTAAGTGCCTTCACACAGGACATGGGAATGAAGATGCACAATATACAATGGGTGATACTGTACTAAATACTACCTTAAAGGAAAAGGACTTAGGGTTAACTATTAGTGCTGACATGAAGGTATCAGAGCAGTGTGGAATTGCAGCAGCGAAGGGAAACCAAATTCTTGGATTAATTAGGCGAAATATAGTGTACAAAGAAAAAGAACTAATAATACCGCTGTATAAAACAATAGTTAGGCCTCACTTAGAATATTGTATACAAGCATGGAGGCCATATCGCAAGAAGGATATCGATATGCTAGAAAGAGTACAAAGGAGAGCAACCAAAACGATACAAAAACTCAGGAATATTAGTTATGAAATGCGTCTAAAAGAATGTGGTTTAACAACACTAGAAACCAGAAGATTGAGAGGAGATCAGATTGAGGTGTTTAAAATATTGAATGGATATGAAAATATTGACAGAAATATTTTTTCACAGTCAAGGAAGAGAGAAGGACTAGAGGACATGGAGTTACATTAGCAAAGAAGCAGTGTAGACTAGATATTAGAAAATTTTCATTTTCACAAAGAACAGTAAACGAATGGAACAGATTATCAGCTGATTGTGTAGGTGCTAGTAGTGTTAATATATTTAAAAATAAAATCGACATATACCTAAGAAGGGCGGGGTATACTTAGATAGATAGGTTGGACTCTCGATAAGCCAAATGGCTTCCTAGTCCACCTGCCATCCAGAGTTGAATCTCTAGGTGGCAATCTTGTTAAATCTTGTTAAATCAGATCCTGAGAAATGGTCACACCTAACAGTTTGGCATGGCAAACTTGTGCTATATCCCTCCCATCAATCTTTATATTCGGGATAGTGCTTCTGAAATTGCCATCTTGTGCAAAACTAATGATTATTTCTTTTGATTTTTCCGAATTAATTTTCATGTCATTCTGTTCTGTCCATCTAGCAGCAATATCAACCGGCTCTTGTATAACAGATACATCATTTCTGTCGCATATTTCAAATAACGTACTGTCGTCTACATACTTATATAATGGAACAGTCGTTCTTAAATCATTTATGTAAACAAGGAAACATTTAGGTCCAGACAATGTCCCTTGCGGTACTCCCCCATTGGGATGACCAGAATGGGAATATTCATTTCCTATTTTTACTCGTTGAGCTCTGTCTAATAGAAATGTTGCCATCCATCTTAAAATATGTGCGGGCAACCCATACGACTGTAGCTTATCTAGCAACAAATGATGATTAATAAGATCAAACGCTTTGCTAAAGTCTAGCATTACAACTCTGACATAAGAATTCAATTTATCTGTCGCCTTATACCACATATGAACCAGTTCGACAAGAACGTCTGTTGTGGACGTTCCGCTAATGCCCCCAAATTGCTTAGCATCAATTTCACCTTCAATTGTTTCATCCACCCATTTCATTATTATTGATTCAAACACCTTGGCAGCTATTGGAATTAGCGAAATTGGTCTAATGTCTTTTTCAATCGACACAGGGGGCTTGTTTTTGGCAACGGTATTACATTGGCCATTTTCCATTCCATAGGGAGTACACCTTCTCTTAGTGAATTGTTAAAAATAGCAGTTAATGGAGGGGCGAGAACATTTGCATAATTTCTTAACACCCATGCAGGGATATTGTCAGGCCCAGTAGCTTTGTTGGCTTTAACACTCTCCAAGGCTTTAAAAGTAGTACATACGCTTATCACATACTGATCCGGCAGTTCCTCGTTAACGTCGAACACCTTGTGACTCTTATTTAACCGAGGCAAATGGTCACTCACAGACACAAAGAAATCATTCATTGTATTGGCCAGTAAGCCACAATCACCATCCGTTGTTTTGTTAGCTAGACCTTGCATGCATGATTTGCCATTTGTTTTAAGTCCCATTATTGTTTTCATATGCTTCCACCAATCGTGGGATCCCGATTCATGCATTGCTGCAATTTGTGTTTGGTAAAAATTATACTTAAGTTTCGAAGCGGCTCGGTTGACCGTATTACGCAATATGTTTGCTTGATTCAAATCACCACTCATGTGAGCTCGCTGTCTTTTACGAACTAAGTCTCTGAACCAGTCTGTGACCCATGGCTTATCAGCCGTATGCCTCGTAACAATTTTAGTAGGAAAGCATATTTCCATCAGGTTGCAAATAACCGTTTGATAATATGAATACTGATCTGCACATGAATCAAGCCTAAATAGGGGTTCCCATTTGATGGCTGATAAAGCCATATTGAATGTGGCTTTTTCTTTTGGCCCCATACACCTTACGGTTAACCGTGTCACGCATCCAGTATCAACTGAGTTTTTCGCATTAGGTTTAAGCAAAACCATGTTATGGTCCGATGACCCCAGTTCGGAAATAGTAACACCTCCTCCATGTTCGTCCATATTTTGTCTAATATCGCCTGTCCACGTGTTACAACATTAACTACTTGGACAAATCTATAGTGGGTTTTCATAAAGTTATCCCGCAACTGGTTGAAATCGCCAATTGTGATCACACCACATTCTGGGTGTTTCTCATTACAGTGTCAATGTTGGTGATTAAATGATCACGTATTTTCAAATACTCCGTCTTTGGAGTATAATAAAAACATGCTACCAGTGTACGAGGCGTTTTCTTTGGCATAACCTTAATCCACATTACTTCTAAATCATGAACCTCCATATCATTCAATCTCTTATACATTAAATCATTTCTAATGTAACAGGCTACACCACCGGCTCGTCCATGACCCCTATCTTTTCTCTCCAAGCAAAACCCTTGCATAGTAAGGCTACTTGAATCCACATAGTCTTTAAACCATGTCTCACTAACACATACAATTGAAACATCATGTGTTGCTACAGTTACATGCAATTCGTCCACTTTTTCACTGTTCAAAGATCTGGCATTTAAATTAATTAGGGAAGGTAGATCCCATTTACGTATTTTGTCCGCTGTTTGATTCGGAACACAAAACCGCGTTGAATCAAAGTTCTCGGTTTGTGTGTTCAGGGAAAGTTCCATGGCCAGATCGTTTAGGCCCATTTCCTAATCACGGGAGTGATGCTTTTCTTTATGTCCTCGTTCCCCGCACTGACGACACAACACTTTGTCAGGGTGTCTGCAGGTGGCAGTGACGTGGTTCGTCTCACCGCATTTGGCACACTTGCCCATCGACAGACGAGTACGACGTTTGACCACTGTCCACTTACCGTCAGGTGCCACTCTGGCGTTCGGCAATCGGTCGTGGTTCGCTGCGTTTGACACGTGTCGATGTTGTTGTTGGCGTTTGTTATGTTTCGGTGGCTGTTCTGGGAGAGACAGATTCAACAGCAATCTGCCAACTCCGCTCTCAGATAGATGCAGCCCGTCTCTCTGGAAAGCTGCGTCGTCAGCAGCCCCGTTCCGGAATGTGAAATTTGCGTCGTTGTCGACGAATTTGACGTCGACTTCGTTGCACGTTTCCTTCATTTTCATGTTGACGTCCGCCCGTCGATCTGGATTGGCTCGACGCTTCGACGGCAGTACGCTGCTCACCGTGATGGTTGGTGTCAAGGTTTTCGCCTTCCGCAGTAGTTGCGCGATGTTTTCTTTTATGTTAGCAGCACTTACGTCACTCGTTCTTTCGTGAGTACCACCAACGATGAATATTTCGTCGATAGTTTCCGTTTTAGCCGCGTCATCGATCATTTGTTGGATATCGGCGAGGGTGGCGCCTGATTTCCGTCGAATCTTGATGGGATTGCCACTGGACGTTTTATCAACGCGTACATCACGTAGCAGGCTGTTCCCCACAAGCAGTGTCACTGCCTGTGGTCCCCCATCGTTGGAGTCGGCGTCGCCGTCTTGACGCTTGCTTGTCGCTATGTCTTCTCGCAGACGTCGTATTTCTTGGCTCTGTTCACCCATCAAGGAGAGAAGCTGCTGGATTGATCGTTCGAGTTTGACGACCAGCGATTCCAGCATGGACGTCTTCTCGAGTAGACGCTCTACGAGTGTCGGTAGCATACGACAGGACGTGCAGGACCAAGTGCCTATAATGTCCTTATCGTCTTCGCCCACACACTCCGGGTGTACCCACGCCTGGCACATATGGCATTGAACCATTTGATGGTTGTCCTTGCCGTTGTGTACGCAATTCTTCACGCAGTATTTCCAATTGTCTGCGTGCTTATCTTTCGCAGCTTTCCTGCGCGCTTTTCTTGTCTTGTCACTCACCGGGTCACAAGTTACGTCTACTAACGGCAGACGTACCGTTAGTACAGGTGATCCGCAACAGTTATCACATGAACTGTTAGCCACCGGGCTAAAGTCGTTGTCCATGATTGTTCAGGTGGAACCGGTAAAATTGGTTACAGGTAAGCTGGTGTTATTGCTTTTACCTATTGTTCGTTCACCTGGTAGAGTCACCCGTTGGGCGATAAAAGGCCCAGATATCCAGACAAATATTAAAATACTTAAAATCTATCACATCGGCTCAGTCTAATGGAAGATGTCACATATACGTGTAATCGTAAGGTGATCAACACGCATATGATACTAAGACTTACTGTTAAGATCGACTAAAACTGGCAGAAATAGGTATTTGAAACAGGCACTTCGTAAACACGTCTTACGTCTTATAACAACACTTCTGTTTAGGATGCATATATTTTGTGTGCATAAAAACTGTGTATATCATTTTTGCTATGGAGTGCAACTTTAGTTTTAGTGGTGGTGGGGTAGAATTAGTTGTAACTTTGTTAATAAGTATACTATTGAAATGTCATAAATATTTTGCGGTGTCTGGGTTTAATTTAATACGAGAATATATAAATAGAGATCTACTAACTGCCATTTGGAATACATTTTTGTATTATAACTATTTGGTACATACAACATTATTAGGTGCATGATGATTATCTTTCCGTTCCTTTTATGAATGGGAGGAATAGTAATAATGAAATACTCTACAAATATTTATATATCCAGCAGGTGTTTGGGTTTACATCAATGGTTAATAATAATGAAATATTCTATAAATATTTATGTATCCAGCAGGTGTTTGGGTTTACATAAATGGGTAATTTTAATAAATAGGAGGTTAGATGCGCGTTTGGTGTACACAATGTAACGTGACAAGTAACCTGAGACACCTGTCGGTGTTCGGTTCAAAGTTGTATATAATTTTGGATATATTTCAGTATTGGAAATGGAATATATAAATTTCAGTAATTAATGTTAACTATGGAATGTTGAAGGAATACTGTGGTGGCTGGATATAAATTGTTGTAATAATACCAAAACAAATGAAAACAAAAAATTGTATTACATTGGTGATTGGGATTATTTTGTAAGTGGCTTATTAAGCCTTAGCTGTAGTATTATGTGAGTAGTTTTTTCATAATTCACGGCATGGCATCTATGTTCCTATTAATATATCCCATTCTTTTTATGATTGGGGGAATGTTGTGCGGAGCTAGCACACATAAAATAGTCCGGATCTATGCACCATAATACACACCGAGTAAGACCGCATTACACCCTAACAATAGTTCGCACCCTATAAAAGCCACCACCTAACAATAAGCGTTGTCCGAGTCAAGCAGCCGTGGTAAAGCCAACACCTCCCCGAGGAGTCGCGACGCCGGCCGTCGGAGCAGCCTGCGATCATCGCAGGAATCATTGTGCCTGCAAAGTAAGTGCCGCGCACAATATTGGCGCTGCGAGCAGGGTTAATTCTGTTTTATGTGAATTACGAACCTGTTTCACATTGTATAAATATTCGTGTATGTTTTGTTGTGACAATTAGCCAGGAGAAACCAGCCGGTTTTCAAGAGTTAGTTGTTTAAGACTAAATTACGCGCCAAATTCAAAAGAATTCAGGATAGGAACTTGCCGGTTCTGTCCTTTGGATTACGATAATTACACTTGTAAATTAATGTTCATTTAGTTATCCTAATGCACAAATTGACCGTTTAAATTAATAAACAGTTCTTAAACAGTGATTACAATTTGACGTCCATAGATCGCTATAACCATTTCGGGACGTCGTCGCTTGCCCCATTCAACCAACGTTGCGCGACGCTGTCTGCTGCTATACGACTGCCAGTGAATGAACATCGCTTAACCCTTTCAATTCTTCGGGGTGTTTACACGGAACATAGTTGTCATGTAGCTGAATAATTTTCTAGAGTTTGTATGTGCTCTTTTCTAAGTTTGTAGTGTTTACATTCAATGATAATTCTAGCTACAATTAATTTTGGGTTAAGTTATTTTAAACAATACGACGTTGTCGTCACATCGAACTCACCAATTGCCACGTAGTATCACAGTTGTATTTGTTGCGTGATACTATTATTTTGTGAACGTAAATACCTGGATACTTTAATCTCTTCCCACCCAAAAGTATTAGTAACTGTCCAGTGCTATTAAATGTCTGAAATAGCTCAGTTACATTTTTCAGTTTGCTTTTGAGTTGTTATATTAAAAGTACTCGTCTGTGTTATTATATTACAAAATAATGAAGTACAACAATGAGGCACAACTGTTACGGGAGCAACTGGCGAAGATGGAAATTCAAAGTCTGGAGAGAGATTACAGAATTCTAGAGATACATTACAAAATTCAACGGGCAAGCTCAGGCTGGGGCATGGTTGACTTTCGTGAATTCATGTAGTTTAGGGAACGCAAAAGGAGAGAGATGCAAGAAAAACTGAGAGAGATGCAAGACAAACGGAGAGAGATCATTGAAGAAACGATCAGGAGAGATTTTGAAGAAAAGGAACGCAATGATACTCAACACAGGTCACCAAACATAGGTGGTGAAGGGAGACAGGGACCGTATGAGGGTGAAAAGATGGCGTATAAGAACCCTACAAAACCAAGCAGTCATCCTTTTGATGACAAACACCTTCTTGACGCACATCCCTCATGTTTGTTCGGAGCATGTATGAAGGAGGCAGCTAGCGACACACTGGTTCACAGATACACTCCGGTCGGCGTGACGCGTGAACCAGTGAGAGAGCTAAACACCATTGCATGGGAAGTTAGAAGTAGCCCTCCTGGACTCAGGTTACCTACGAAACCAAACAGCCACGATGCAAATACGAAGGATGATAAATATAATTCCGGTCACTCGGGTTTGCTGGGAGACGGAACCCGCACTAGCGACACACTGGTTTCGGAGTGAAACGTGAACCAGTGGGAAAACTACACCGTCACTCGTCAACCGAAGATAATTCTATGTCATTTTCAAAGCCTGACACAATTCTCAATGTCGCTTATCTGAACAAGCCAAGTGTTGATCCAGTAGCAAAAAGGACAAAGGCAGTTGCTGTGGTGGCAAATACTGAGGCAACGAAGGCACAACATCGAAGCTTGCTAAACGTTGATCAGACAAATAGCACTAGTGATGACTTGCCACAGAGACTGACGACGAAAGAGGTGTCGGAAATGTCGCCTGAAGTACGTCCTAAGCGGTCAACTCTCCCTACCCCGATCCCTTTGGTAGCACGCACGATCAAGGCGGAATCGAAACGGTTTCAGTGGGAGCGCGGACGATCGGAAGAAGCTAAATTTGAGGAGTATTATCCATGGATGCACCCATGGGGTGGAACCCCGGACAGACAAGGTAACAATGACTACAATACAGAACACGTTTTCAGAATCCGTAGCGCAATTTGATGACACTCAGTTGGTGTCAGCACGAGCCCCAGTTCTTGATGCTGCATCCGGCACGGTGGCGCCACCTGGTCAGACAAAAGTTGAGACGTTGCGGTCGTTTAGTGCGCCTCTATGTTCACGAGATGGCGGTCATGAGCCATTAGACAGCACATTCTTGCGAGGACAGAACATAGTCGACCATGTGACACCACGAAATGGAGCAGGGGAAACGCCGGCAACATCTAGAGCTACAGGAGTTCATCCAGGAGCAGGTGAGAAAAAAGGAGCAGACGCCGCGGGTGGAACACGGACAGAAGAGCACCAGTGCTCGGAGTCATTGTAACAGCGAAGGCTGTGATGATCCGAATCAACACGGCAGCGAGACACATCGCGAGAAGTCGAAGGTTGCCGACCATGGCAGTCGTGACAGCTCATTGGTGGATGAAGAAAGTCTTACGTCAGAACAGGTAGCAAACAGTGCTACGTCTGACCGTCACAAATCAAGCGAGACTAGTCATCACGGTCAAAACAATCACCAAAGTCACGAGCGAATACGTGACATTTCTGACAGTGACTCGCATCATGATGACCGCGACACAAGATATCGCAAGCGACGGTCATCTCTAGACGCGAGGACGCCGTATTACGAACCGCGACAACGCAGACGTCAGTCACCAAGTGTCGTCAGAGATCGCTATCGAGGCAAAGGTCGTCGTCGACGATCTCGGTCACACACAAACAGTTACGATGTTGATAAATCACGTCCCAGCAGTGTGACGCCGAAGAAAGGAATCGGTGTGTGTAACCTGCCAACTGGGGTGCACAGTATTCTACTGCCACAAACGACCAGCATCAGCACTACCTCTGCTGCGTCACCAAACACTGTCAGGACAACAGTGACGGCAACTGACAGTAGCTTTACAGTTGACATTGATAATGACTTGAACATTGAGAGTGTCGAGACGGAAGACGCTGACAACGATACTCGCGCACCACGAGAACAAACTAGTGTCCACGTTCATGAAATAAAATCGCAGGAAACAACCAAAGAAATTGGGGGCATCGAATAGGAAAACGATCGATGACACAGACACTCAGACAAGTGTTGTGACAACTGCTTCGTCAGAGCATACTGTCACGGACGTGTCAAGTAGTGAGTCGGTTTCAGAAAAAAGCTCTGCTGATATAATGTCGGTTCCACTAGATAAACCAACTGTAACGATCGTCAGTGACAGTGACAAGAGGGTTGATATCCAGTGTTCCTATGTAACCTGGATAAGTCGTCATTGTATGTCCAGACATACTGAACACAGACGAGCTGCGACACAGGGAGATGGAGCAACAACACAACGGAGTGACGTTTCCATGGCATCCACCATAGCGATGAGGGCAACAGCAGAGGAATGGCATCGAACTCAGACGATATTTGAACCGTATACAGGCAACATTTTATGTACGTGGCGCCACAAGGTGTTTCACACACACGCATGCCTCTCACATACCAACTTCGTTGGTGACATCGCTTTGAACAACACTAAATTAGGTAGGCTGAGACACCTGCCGGTACAAAACTAAAGATTATTTCTTTTGATTTTTCCGAATTAATTTTCATGTCATTCTGTTCTGTCCACCTAGCAGCAATATCAACCGGCTCTTGTATAACAGATACATCAGTTCTGTCGCATATTTCAAATAACGTACTGTCGTCTACATACTTATATAATGGAACAGTCGTTCTTAAATCATTTATGTAAACAAGGAAACATTTAGGTCCAGACAATGTCCTTTGCGGTACTCCCCCATTCGGATGACCAGAATGGGAATATTCATTTCCTATTTTTACTCGTTGAGCTCTTCCCAATAGAAATGTTGCCATCCATCTTAAAATATGTGCGGGACAACCCATACGACTGTAGCTTATGATGAATAATAAGATTAAACGCTTTGCTTAAGTCTAGCACACTCTGACATAAGAATTCAATTTATCTGTCGCCTTATATGAACCAGTTCGACAAGAACTTCTGTTTTGGACGTTCCGCTAATGCCCCCAAATTGCTTAGCATCAATTCCACCTTCAATTGTTTCATCCACCCATTTCATTATTATTGATTCAAACACCTTGGCAGCTATTGGAGTTAGTGAAATTGGTCTAATGTCTTTTTCAATCGACACAGGGGGGCTTGTTTTTGGCATTGGCCATTTTCCATTCCATAGGGAGTACACCTTCTCTTAGTGAATTGTTAAAAATAGCTGTTAATGGAGGGGCGAGAACATTTGCATAATTTCTTAACACCCATGCAGGGATATTGTCAGGCCCAGTTACAGTGTCAATGTTGGTGATTAAATGATCACGTATTTTCAAATACTCCCTCCTTGGAGAATAATAAAAACATGCTTAACAGTATACATGAGAATTTTCGAGGCGTTTTCTTTGGCATAACCTTAATCCACATTACTTCTAAATCATGAACCTGCATATCATTCAACCATTTCTAATGTAGCAGGCTACACCACCGGCTCGTCCATGACCCCTATCTTTTCTCTCCAAGCAAAACCCTTGCATAGTAAGGCTACTTGAATCCATGTAGTCTTTAAACCATGTCTCACTAACACATACAATTGAAAAATCATGTTGCTACAGTTATATGCAATTCGTCAACTTTTTCACTGTTCAAAGATCTGGCATTTAAATTAATAAGGGAAGGTAGATCCCATTTATGTATTTTGTCCGCTGTTGGATTCGGAACACAAAACCGCGTTGAATCATAGTTCTCGGTTTGTGTGTTCAGGGTAAGTTCCATGGCCAGATCGTTCAGGCCCACTTACTAATCACAGCAGTGATGCTTTTCTTTATGTCCTTGTTCCCCGCTCTTACGACGTTTTCGTGCGAAGTTGCGTGTGTATATGCGTTCGCGCTATGTTGCTAGCGTAAATGCGTGCGTACTTGCGTGGGCGCGTAGTTGCGTGCGTATTAACGTGCGCGCTTAGTTGGGCGCGTAAATGCATGCGTATATACGTACGAGCTTAGTTGCTCGCGTAAATGCGTGCGTACTTGCGTGCGCGCGTAGTTGTGCGCATAAATGCTTGCGTATTTGCGTGCGCGCGTACTTGCGCATGTATCTGCGTGCGTATTAGCGTACGCATGTAGTTGCATGGGTACTTGCGTGCGCGCGTAGATGCGCGCGTACATGCGATATACGCGAACGCGCTTGGTTGAACGGGTAAATATGTGCGTATTTTCGTGCGCGCGTAATTGCGCGCGTAATTGCGTGCGTATTTGCGTACGCACATAATTGCTCGCGTAGTTGCGTACGTACATACGTGCGCGCTTCGTTGCGTGCGTAGTTGCGTGCGTATTAGCGTGCGCGCTTAGTTGGGCGCGATAATGCATGCGTATTTCCGTGCGCGCGCATTTCCGCGCGTAATTGCGTGAGTATTGGCGAGCGCGCGTACTTCCGTGCGTATTTGGGTGACTATTTGTGTGCATATATGCGTGCGTATTTGCTTAAATGCGCGCATACTTGCGTGAGCGATTAGTTGCGCTCATAAATGCGTACGTATTGGCGTGCGCTTGTACTTGCGTGCGTATTTGCATGTGCGCTCGTAAATGTGTGCGTATATGCGTGCGCGCTTGGTAGCGCGTGTTAATACGTGCGTATTTGCGTACGCGCGTACTTACGCGCGTAATTGCGTACGTATTTGCGTGCGCACGTAGTTGCGCGCGTAAATGCGTGCGTATATGCGTGCGCACGTAATTGCGCGCGTAATTTCATGGGTATAAGCGTTCGCGCTTAGTTTCGCGTGTATATGCATGCGTATTTGCGTCCGCCCGTAGCTGGGCTCGTAAATGCGTGCGTACTTGCTTGCGTGCGTACTTGCGTGCGCACATAATTTTCACGCGAACTTGCGTGTGTTTTTGCGTAGGCGCTAAGTTGCGCGCATAAAATTGTGTGTATTTGCGTGCACGCTTAGATGCTTGCGTATATGCGTGCGCGCTTTTTTGCAGGTGTAAATACGTGCGTATTGGCGTGCGCGCTTACTTGCGCGCGTAATTCCGTGCGTATTTGCGTGCGCACGTAGTTGCGCGAGTAATTGCGTGTGTATATGCGTACGCGCTTAGTTTCGCGTGTAAATGCGTGCGTATTTGCGTGCGTAGTTGCCCGCGTATTAGCGTGCGCTCTTAGTTGGGCGAGTAAATGCGTGCGTATATGCGTGCGCACGTAATTGCGCGCGTAGTTGCATGCCTATTTGCGTGCGCGCTTATTTTCGCCCGTAAATTCGTGCGTATTTCAGTGCGCGCGTACTTCCGCGCACAATTGCGTGCGTATTGGCGTACGCACATTGTTGCGCGTGTAGTTTCGTGGGTATAAGCGTTTGCGCTTAGTTTCGCGTTTAACTGCGTGTTTCCCTGCGCACGTAGCTGCGCTCGTAAATGCGTACTTATTTGCGTGCGCGCGTACTTGCGCCCGTATATGCGTGCGCGCTTTGTTGCGCGTGTAAATACTTGCGTATTGGCGTGCGCGCGTACTTGCGCGCGTAATTGCGTGCGTAATTGCGTGCGCGCGTAGTTGCGCGCGTAATTGCGTGTGTATATGCGTACGCGCCTAGTTGCGCGCGTAAATGCGTGCGTATTTCCCTCCGCCCGTAGCTGCGCTCTTAAATTCGTGCCTATTTGCGTGCGCACGTAGTTGCGTGCTTACATGAGTGCACACTTCGTTGCGCGCGTAGTTGCGTGCCTATTTGCTTGCGCGCTTAGTTTCGCGCGTAAATGCGTGCGTACTTGCGTTCGCGCGTAGTTGCGGGCGTAATTGCGTGTGAATATGCGTACGCGCTTAGTTGCGCGCGTAAATGCGTGCGTACTTCCGTGCGCGCGTTAGTTGTGCGCGTAATTGCGTGCGTATTTGCGTGCGTATTTGCATGCGCGCGTAAATGCGTGCGTATTTCCGTGCTCACGTAGTTGCGCGCGTAGTTACATGGGAATGAGCGTTCGCGTTTAGTTTCGCGCGTAAATGCGTGCGTACATGCGTGCGCGCTTCGTTGCGTACGTAGTTGCCTGCGTATTAGCGTGCGCGCTTAGTTGGCCGCGTATATGCGTGCCTATTTGCGTGCGCGCTTATTTTCGCGCGTAAATGCGTGCGTATTTCAGTGCATGCGTACTTGCGTGCGTAATTGCGTGCGTATTTGCGTGCGCACCTAATTGCGTGTGTATATGCGTACGCGCTTAGTTGCGCACGTAAATGCGTGCGTACATCCGTGCGCGCGTAGTTGTGCGATTAAATGCGTGCGTACATGCGTGCGCGCGTATTTGCGCGCGTAAATGCGTGCGTAATTGCGTGCGTGTTTGCGTGCGCACGTAGTTGCGTGCGTACATGCGTGCGAGCTTCGTTGCTCGTAGTGGCGCGCGTAGTTGCATGGGAATAAGCGTTCGCGCTCAGTTTCGCGTGTAAATGCGTGCGTATATGCGTGCGCACGTAATTGCGCGCGTAGTTGCGTGCCTATTTGCGTGCCTGCATAGTTTCGCGCGTAAATTCATGCGTATTTCAGTGTCCGAGTATTTGCGCGCGTAATTGCGTGCGTATTGGCGTGCGGACGTAGTTGCGCGCGTAGTTTCATGGGTATAAGCGTTCGCACTTACTTTCGCGAGTAAATTCGTGCGTATATGCGTGCGCACGTAATTGCGCGGATAGTTGCGTGCCTATTTGCGAGCGCTTATTTTCGCGCGTAAATGCGTGGGTATTTCAGTGCGCGCGTACTTGGGCGCATAATTGCGTGCGCATTGGCGGGCGAACATAGTTGCGCGCGTTGTTTCATGGGTGTAAGCGTTCGCACTTAGTTTCACTTGTAGATGCGTGCGTATTTCCCTCCACCCGTAGCTGCGCTCGTAAATGCGTGCGTATTTGCGTGCGCGCTTAGTTTCGCGCGTAAATGCGTCCGTAATTGCGTTCGGGCGCAGTTGTGCGCGTAAATGATTGCGTATATAGTTTCGCGTGTAAATGCGTGCGTATTTGCGTGCGCGCTTCGTTGCGCGCGTAGTTGCGTGCGTATTTGCGTGCGCGCTGATTTTCGCGCGTAAATGCGTGCGTATTTCAGTGCGCGCGTACTTGCGCGCGTAATTGCGTGCGTATTTGCGTGCGCACGTAGTTGCGTGCGTACATGCGTGCGCACTTTGTTGCGCGCGTAGTTGCGTGCCTGTTTGCTTGCGCGCTTAGTTTCGCGCGTAAATGCGTGCGTAATTGCGTTCGCCTGTTGTTATGCGCGTAAATGCTTGCGTATTTGGTGCCCACGTACTTGCGCACGTATTTGAGCGCATAAATGCGTACGTATTTGCGTGCGCGCGTAAAAACGTGCGTATTTCCGTGCGTGCGTATATGCGTGCGTATATGCGTGCGCACGTAATTGCGCGCGTAGTTGCGTGCCTATTTGCGTGCCCGCATAGTTCGCGCGTAAATGCATGCGTATTTCAGTATCCGAGTACTTGCGCGCGTAATTGCGTGCGTATTAGCGTGCGGACGTAGTTGCGCGGATAGTTGCGTTCCTATTTGCATGCCCGCATAGTTCGTGCGTAAATGCATGCGTATTTCAGTGCGCGCGTACTTGCGCGCGTAATTGCGTGCGTATTGGCGGGCGAACATAGTTGCGCGCGTAGTTTCATGGGTATAAGCTTTCGCGCTCAGTTTCACGTGTAAATGCGTGCGTATTTCCTTCCGCCCGTAGGTGCGCTCGTAAATGCGTGCGCAATTGCGTGTGCTCGTACTTGCGCGCGTAATTGCGTGCGTATTTGCGTGCGCACGTAGTTGCGTGCGTACAGGCGTGCGCACTTAGTTTCGCGCGTAAATGCGTGCGTAATTGCGTTCGCGCGTACTTCCGCACGTATTTGAGCGGGTAAATGCGTGCGTGTTTGCGTAGCGCGTAAAAGCGTGCGTATTTGCGTGCGCTCGTAGTTACGCGCGTAGTTGAATGGGAATAGGCGTTCGCGCTTAGTTTCGCGTGTAAATGCGAGCGTATATGCGTTAACACCTAATTGCGCGAGTAGTTGAATGCCTAATTGCGTGCCCGCTTAGTTTCGCGCGTAAATGCGTGCGTATTTGCGTGCGCACGTAGTTGCGCGCGTAGTTGCGTGCGTATATGCGTGCGCACGTAATTGCGCGAATAGTTGCGTGCGTATTTGCGTGCGCGCGTAAAAGTGTGCGTATTTGCGTGCGCACGTAGTTGCGCGCGTAGTTGCGTGCGTATATGAGTGCGCACGTAATTGCGCGGATAGTTGCGTGCCTATTTTCGTGCGCGCGTACTTGGGCTCCTAATTGCGTGCGTATTGGCGGGCGAACATAGCTGCGGGCGTTGTTTCATGGGTGGAAGCGTTCGCACTTAGTTTCACTTGTAAATGCGTGCGTAGCTGCGCTCGTAAATGCGTGCGTATTGGCGTACGGACGTAGTTGCGCGTGAGTTTCATGGGTATAAGCGTTCGCACTTAGTTTCCCGAGTAAATTCGTGCGTATATGCGTGCGCACGTAATTGCGCGGATAGTAGTGTGCCTATTTGCGTGCGCGCTTATTTCGCGCGTAAATGCGTATTTCCGTCCGCCGGTAGCTGCGCTCGTAAATGCGTGCGTATTTAGGTGCGCGCGTACTTGCGCGCGTAGTTGCGTGCGTACATGCGTGCGCACTTATTTGCGCGCGTAGTTGCGTGCGTATTAGCCTGCGCGCTTGGTTTCGCGCGTAAATGCGTCCGTAATTGCGTTCGTGCGTAATTGTGCGCGTAAATGCTTGCGTATTTGGTGCCCGCGAACTTGCTCACGTATTTGAGCGCGTAAATGCGTGCGTATTTGCGTGCGTTCGTAGTTGCGCGCGTAGTTGGATGGGAATATGCGTTCGCGCTTATTTTCGCGTGTAAATGTGTGCGTACATGCGTGCGCGCTTCGTTGCGCGCGTATTAGCGTGTGTGCTAAGTAGGGCGCGTGCGTATTTCAGTGTCCGCGTTCTTGTGCGCGTAATTGCGTGAGTATTGGCGTGCGCGCGTAGTCGCGCGCGTAGCTGCGTGCGTATTTGCGTAGTTTTCGCGCGAAGTTGCGTGTGTATATGCGTATTTGCTAAGTTGTGCTCGTAAATACGTGCGTATTTCCGTACGCGCGTACTTCCATGCGTAATTGCGTGCGTGTTTGCGTGAGCACGTAGTTCCACACGTAATTGCGTGTATAGGTGCGTGCGTATTAGCGTGCGCGCTTAGTTTCGCGCATAAATGCGTCCGTAATTGCGTTCCGGCGTAGTTGTGCGCGTAAAACCTTGCGTATTTGGTGCCCGCGAACTTTCGCACGTATTTGAGCGCGTAAATGCGTGCGTATTTGCGTGCGTATTTACGTGCGCGCGTAAAAGCGTGCGTTTTTGCGTGCGTTCTTAGTTGCGCGCGTAGTTGGATGGGAATAGGCGTTTGCGCTTAGTTTCACGTGTAAATGCGTGCGTATTTGCGTGCGCACGTAGTTGCTTGCGTACATGCGTGCGCGCTTCATTGCGCGCGTAGTTTCGCGCGTAAAAGCGTGCGTAATTGCGTTCGCGCGTAGTTGTGCGCGTAAATGCTTGCGTATTTGGTGCCCGCGTACTTGCGCACGTATTTGAGCGTATTGGCGTGCGGACGTAGTTGCGTGCGTACATGCGTGCGCGCTTCGTTGCGAGCGTAGTTGCTTCTCTTTTTGCGTGCGCGCTTATTTTCGCAGGTAAATGCGTGCGTATTGGCGTGCGCACATAGTTGCGCACGTAGTTTCATGGATATAAGCGTTCGCGCTTAGTTTCCCGTGTAAATGCGTGCGTATTTCCTTCCGCCAGTAGCTGCGCTCGTAAATGCGGTCGTAATTGCGTGTGCGCGTACTTGCGCGCGTAATTGCGTGCGTATTTGCGTGCGCACGTTGTTGCGTCCGTACATGCGTGCTCAATTTGTTGCGCGCGTAGTTGCGTGACTATTTGCTTGCGCGCTTATTTTCGCGCGTAAATGCGTGCGTATTGGCGTGCGCACATAGTTGCGTTCCTAAATGCGTGCGTATTTGCGTACGCGCGTAGATGCGCGCGTAGTTGCGTGGCTATTTGCTTGCGCACTTAGTTTTGCGCGTAAATGCGTGCGTACTTGCGTTCGCGCGTAGTTGAGGGCGTAAATGCGTGCGTATTTGCGTGCATATTTGCGTGCGCGCGTAAAAGCGTGCGTATTGGCGGGAACACATAGTTGCGCGCGTATTTTCATGGGTATAAGCCTTCGCGCTTAGTTTCACGTGTAAATGCGTGCGTATTTCCTTCCACCAGTAGCTGCGCTCGTAAATGCGTGCGTAATTGCGTGTGCGCGTACTTGCGCGCGTAATTGCGTGCGTATTTGCGTGCGCACGTAGTTGCGTCCGTACATGCGTGCGCACTTTGTTGCGCGCGTAGTTGCGTGCCTATTTGCTTGCGCGCTTAGTTTCGCGAGTAAATGCGTGCGTAATTGCGTTCGCGTGTTGTTGTGCGCGTAAATGCGTGCATATTTGCCTGCGTATTTGCGTGCGCGCGTAAAAGCGTGCGTAGTTGCGTGCGTATTAGCGTGCGCGCTTATTTGGGCGCGTAAATGCGTGCGTACATGCGTGCACACGTAATTGCGCGCGTAGTTGCTTCCCTTTTTGCGTGCGCGCTTATTTTCGCACGTAAATGCGTGCGTATTGGCGTGCGCACATAGTTGCGCACGTAGTTTCATGGATATAAGCGTTCGCGCTCAGTTTCCCGTGTAAATGCGTGCGTATTTCCCTCCGCCCGTAGCTGCGTTCCTAAATGCATGCGTATTTGCGTACGCGCGTAGTTGCGCGCGTAGTTGCGTGGCTATTTGCTTGCGCACTTAGTTTTGCGCGTAAATGCGTGCGTACTTGCGTTCGCGCGTAGTTGAGGGCGTAAATGCGTGCGTATTTGCGTGCGTATTTGCGTGCGCGCGTAAAAGCGTGCGTATTGGCGGGAGCACATAGTTGCGCGCGTATTTTCATGGGTATAAGCGTTCGCGCTTAGTTTCACGTGTAAATGCGTGCGTATTTCCTTCCGCCAGTAGCTGCGCTCGTAAATGCGTGCGTAATTGCGTGTGCGCGTACTTGCGCGCGTAATTGCGTGCGTATTTGCGTGCGCACGTAGTTGCGTCCGTACATGCGTGCGCACTTTGTTGCGCGCGTAGTTGCGTGCCTATTTGCTTGCGCGCTTAGTTTCGCGAGTAAATGCGTGCGTAATTGCGTTCGCGTGTAGTTGTGCGCGTAAATGCGTGCGTATTTGCCTGCGTATTTGCGTGCGCGCGTAAAAGCGTGCGTATTTGCGCGCGTAGTTGCGCGCGTAGTTGGATGGGAATAGGCGTTCGCGCTTAGTTTCGCGTGTAAATGCGAGCGTATATGCGTGCGCACGTAATTGCGCGCATAGTTGCGTGCCTATTTGCGTGCCCGCATAGTTTCGCGCGTAAATGCATGCGTATTTCAGTGTCCGAGTACTTGCGCGCGTAATTGCGTGCGGTTTGGCGTGCGGACGTAGTTGCGCGCGTAGTTGGATGGGAATATGCGTTCGCGCTTATTTTCGCGTATTTGCGTGCGAAACCCCGTTTAGTTGCGGCTATTGGTGGCGCTTATTTGGGGGTAAATGCGGGGTACATGGGCGCACGTAATTGCGCGCGTAGTTGGGCCCTTTTTTGGGCGCGATTTTCCCCGTAAATGCGGGGTAGGCGGGACATAGTTCCCCCTAGTTTCAGGGTATAAGCGTTCGCGCTTTTTCCCAAAAGCGTGCGATTTTCCGCCCTTTTCTTTTCCAAACGGGGATTTCGTCGCCGGGTTTCGCGCGTAGTTGGTGGTATTTGTTGGATTGTTTTCGGAAATGCTGCGATTCTTGCGCGGTTGAGGGGGAAACGGGGATTTTGCGTTTTTGCGCGCGCGTAAAAGGGCGTATTGGGGGGAGAAAAGTTGGGGCGTATTTTCATGGGTTAATTCGCGCTTAGTTTCCCTTAAATGCGGGGTATTTCTTTTCCCCCATAGGGGTAAATGGGGGGATTTCGGGGGGTACTGGGGCGAATTGCGTGCGTATTTGCGTGCGCACGTAGTTGGTCCGTAATGCCAAATTTTGCGCGCGATTGGTCCTATTTCTTGGGGCCCTTAGTTTCCGAGTAAATGCGTGCGTAATTGCGCGCAAGTTGGGGCGTAAAGCGTCTATTTGCTTTCGTTTTTCCCCGTAAAAGCGTGCTATTTTTGGGGGTATTTGGGGGTTTTTGGGTGGGGTTCGCGGTTAGTTTGCGTTTAAAAATGGGGGTTATGGTGCGCCGTAATTGCGCGTGTTTCGTGCCTATTTCTCCCCCCTGTTTGCGCTAAAGTCGTATTTCAGTGTCCGAGTACTTGGGGGTAATTTGGTGCGTATTTGGGGTGGGGCGTAGGCCGCGTAGTTGGATGGGAAATGCGTTCCCCTTTTTTCGCATTTGCGTGCGCACGTAGTTGCGCAATCGTGCGCGCTTCGTTGCGCGC
>JAODUO010002689.1:0-17500 GCA_025642075.2 Ridgeia piscesae
CGCTACACGTTATTTCACAAGAAATGCAATTCGGAACACTTTGTACTTAATGGTGCGTGTCGCGCGTGTGCGTCGCTGATATCCTATGTCGTCTATTTACGCGCTCATAGCTGGCGCGGTTTCGTCACGGCAGAACATGCCTTTATGTATCTCGGTGGTGAAATACGTGATACGATATCACAGGTCGTGGGACTCGGCAGGTTGTAGTTGAAGCACGCACACTGTAATGGCTTTCGAGAAAAAAACGACCGACGTATTGTATTCGTGACGTGCATCTTGTGGTGATCGGGTCAAACGGCAGCTATGAATTGATAGGTAGTTTAAAGAAACCATTGTGACACTCTCAGGGACCTATCGTAGTGTGAATGAAACACTGTAACGGGTTGTTTACACCTACACAGTAAATTATGTTACATTCAACACAGTGCGGAGATGACTTATTTGTTGGGGTTAGTAATTACGTAGGAATTCATCAGGGCACGTGATGTTTTGGAGAGGTGGTCAGCTACAAGTTACTTGCCCAAACAAAGTTTACTGTTACGTGTCGTGACAAAATCGGTTTAAGATTACGAATAATGTATACTTGTTTCATGCACGGTAACACAAAATGTCCCATTGAAACAAGCAACTGGTTAGGGATGATATGATCAAGGACATATTAAAGTAGTGTCTATTCATCAGTTCCCAAATAATCATTATGTTTATTCGCAAGTACCCTCTGATAACATTTGGTCTAACACACCCTTGTAGGGTATAAAAGAATAAATGTGTTATTGTTGTTTATCCACTCCTTCTTCAATATTGTGAATCTAGCGCTAACTGGCGTATAGGTGTTTCTGCTAGTACACATATTACAATTACTTCATGTTTGTGAACATTTAAGAATGTCCACATTATTTTCCACGGTGTGTCATGGGGATGTTCAGGTGCACAGAGTGGTAAAAAACTGCCACTTTTTATTTCGTCATATTTTCTACAAATGTTGCAGTTTTCCAAAACAAATTCTGCTAAGGGTGGGAATTTTGTTATATGTACACCTTGATTTATAACATCATCACGGGAAATACGCGGAAACTTAAAATTACTTTACTCGAAGTTCAATAATGTTCAATGTCAGTCATTTGGTGATTTTAATGTGCACAGATTCTCGAGATAGTGTACGCCAAGTCAGTTAAGAAGAATTATGAGTTGATCATAACACACGCTGTCTCAATTTCGACCTCCGGGTAGCCATGTTAGTCCTCGGCCAATACTGCTGCTGCTACATGTACGTCTACATGTACATCTACATGTACATGTACATGTACATGTACATGTACATGTACATGTACATGTACATGTACATGTACATGTACATGTACATATACATATACATATACATATACATATACATATACATGTACATGTACATGTACATGTACATGTACATATACATATACATATACATATACATATACATATACATATACATATACATATACATATACATATACATATACATATACATATACATATACATATACATATACATATACATATACATATACATATACATATACATGTACATATACATCTACATGTACATGTACATCTGGTATATGTACATCTACATGTACATCTACATGGATAACGAGAAGAAACATTCATGGACAGAAGATTAAATAATATAATTATTAAAAAGCAATAAATAATAGTGCGATTAATACTTTGGAATTACGACATCATCAACTGCTGCTGGTGCTGGTGTTACTGTTGTTGTTGCTGCTGCTGCTGCCACTGCCACTGCTGCTGAGCTGCTGCTGCTGCTGCTGCTGTTGTTATAGATAATGTTTATGCAACGATGTTGTACGCTAGCTTATGTTTGATTTATGTTGCCAGGAATATTAGCTTTTCAATCATTAAACATGTTCACAGTCACATTATGTCTATTCGTATGTTCACATTTATCAGAAATCTTACTACTAATATAAAACACATCGAATACAACTGATGATAGAGACGGGTTTCGCTTATGTTAAAACGGGAATAATGATTGGTAAATAACCAATGAAAACGCATGTTGACATTGTATAGGCCCAGCTTATAATTCGCGTTTATGCTAGGGTCGATAATGATCGGAAAACATTTTGCAATGTCATTCCAACTCACGGTTTCTTCCAGGTGGAGCGACGCCGCCATGGCAATGGGCAGGACGGTTCAATGGCGCCTCCTGGTGACTATGCTAGTGATCACTGCTGCAGACCAAACGACTGGTGAGTGAAACAGAGATCACAAGATAGCATCCGCTTGTATCAACTGCAGTATATAGTCATTCCAGATACTAATGGGTAATCATGGTACTTTGCAACCGTACATAACCCCTAGCGGTGATGAATATTTCAATGATAATTCACTTCGCTTTCTAGCAAAAGCTATGATTTATGTACATGTATACAAACTGTCGAAATTACATTGACACTTATGTGAGAAATACGAACGTAGTAGAATGGTTTGTAATTCACCTACTGTTTTATAGTTTTATTGTTTCAAAGTTGTAGCGTTAGTATTTCGTGTTGTGTATGCATTCGTGATCAGTAATGACAATGAAGACACATAAACCCACAAGCACACAAACACACATATACACAACCACACGCATACACACTCAAGCATAGCACACACTCTCATACATACGTATATATATATATATATATATATATATATATATATATATATATATATTATATATATATATATATATATATATATATATATATATATATATATATATATATATATACTATTCAACATGCATTATATATTAAACACACACACACACACACCCACCCACACACACACACACACACACACACACACACACACACACACACACACACACACACACACACACACACACACACACACACACACACACACACACACACACACACACACACACACACACACACACACACACACACACACACGCACACACACATACACACACATACATACACGCACGTACGCACGCACGCACACACACACACACACACACACACACACACACACACACACACACACACACACACACACACACACACACACACACACACACACACACACACAACACACGCATTGTGTTTAAAGCAGCATAATCATAATTGAAAATAGTCTAGTTCGACTCATCTTGCAGCTGTACAGAAACTTGGGCAGTTTGACTTACCATCCATTTTACTTTGTGTCCGTGCAGATATTGACGACTGTGCAAGTGTGACATGCATGAACGGCAGCACGTGCCAAGACCTGGACGACGACTATAGCTGTTTGTGCACGGCCGGCTACACTGGCTCCAACTGTAGCGTTGGTGAGTGAACGTTAGAGGTAGAAACAAAATTTCAGCATGACACTGTCCACGCGTAATACCACAGGATAAGATGCCTTTGTACTGACTGGTGTACTCAAAAGCTGGCCTACTAAGAAAAAAATTAAGAACAATGCCATAAATAAAAATAATTATGCTTGCATATAAATTACATTCCCCTAATATTATCAATACGTTATATGAATAGAGTTATAGAATAGATAGTAGAATGAACACTACGGGATATTGTGGACGTGGTGGTAAAAATCATTGAGTTATTTTATTATGTCGCAGACATCAACGAGTGCGCCAGTAATCCGTGCATGAATGATGGAACGTGTGTAGATCTGGTGAACAGTTTCTCCTGCAACTGTACGGGAAATTACAACGGTTCCATGTGTAACATAGGTACGGTTCTTTAATATTACAATTGTCTGATTATCCATACCATTATCTTTAGACCAGTCGGGTATATTTGTATGTAGTAGTAGGATCATATATATATATATATATATATATATATATATATATATATATATGTATATATATATATATATATAATGTTTCCCCGTAGTAGTTTTATTTTCCATAAACTGAAATCAAGATATTTACGATGAGAGAAACAAAAATGTATTCCGCTTTTCAACTTCAGTTGCAGCATTTTACAAATCAAGATCGCCAATTAACTGGGTGGAATCATGTAAATAAAATCAAAATTGAGGTTTGGTCCATGAAGCCTACTGTCTTATTTTGAATAAGAGCAATCATTGGCCAATAATAGGCCACACGCATCCGTAGAGTGATGTGTTGTTTCATGATGTAAATGTTAATTGGTTGGCTTGTAAATTGGTGAATTTTTCCGTAAAGACTGCCGAGTTGAATTTGAAATGATTTGGGTTTTTAATTGTTTTCATGTTGCTTGTAGGGGAACTGTGTAGAGCGACACATTGTGTCAATGGAGGGACTTGTCTGGAAACTGGTGGCAAACGGACATGTGATTGTGTGGCTGGATACATGGGCCAGGATTGTGAGACAGGTATGACGTGATGTATGGTGGAGTCAAGTGGCATTGTGTTTAAAGCAGCATAATCATAATTGAAAATACTCTAATTCGAATCATCTTGCAGCTGTGCAGAATCTTTGGCAGTTTGACTTACCTTCCATTTTACTTTCTGTCCATGCAGATATTGACGACTGTGCAAACGTGACATGCATGAACGGTGGCACGTGCCAAGACCTGGTCGATGACTATAGATGTGTGTGCGCGGCCGGCTACACTGGCTCCAACTGCAGCGTCGGTGAGTGAAAGTTAGAGGTGGAAACAAGATTTCAGTTTAACACTGTCCACGCGTAATACCACAGGAAAAGATGCCTTTGTACTGATTGGTGTTCTCAAAAGCTGGGCTATTAAGAAAATAATTAAGAACAATACCGTAAATAAAATAAATAATTATGCCTGTATATAGATTACGTTCCCCTAATGTTATCATTACGTTATATGAATAGAGATATAGAAAAGATAGTCGAATGAACACTATGGGATTTTGGATGTGGTGGTAAAAGTCTTTGAGTTATTTTGTTATGTCGCAGACATCAACGAGTGCGCCAGTAATCCGTGCATGAATGACGGAACATGTGTAGATCTGGTGAACAGTTTCTCCTGCAACTGCACGGGAAATTACAACGGTTCCATGTGTAACATAGGTACGGTTCTTTAGTATTACAATTGTCTAATTGTCCACACCATTATCTTTAGGCCAGTCTGGTATATTTGTGTGTAGTAGTAGTTCATGTGTGTGTATGTATATATATATATATATATATATATATATATATATATATATATATATATATATATATATATATATATATATATATATATAAATATATATATATATATATATATATATATATATATATATATATATATATATATATATATATATATATATATATATAATGTTTCCCCGTAGTAGTTTTATTTTCCATAAACTGAAATCAAGATATTTACGATGAGAGAAACAAAAATGTATTCCGCTTTTCAACTTCAGTTGCAGCATTTTGCAATGTTGAATCATCAAGATCGCCAGCTAACTGGGTGGAATCATGTAAATAAAATCTAAATTGAGGTTTGGTCCATGCAAGCCTACTGCCTTATTTTGAATAAGAGCAATCATTGGCCAATAATAGATCACACGCATCCGTAGAGTGATGTGTTGTTTCATGATGTAGATGTTAATTGGTTGGCTTGTAAATTGGTGAATTTATTCGTAAAAGACAGCCAAGTTGAATTTGAAATGATTTGTGTTTTTTTTTCTCCATGTTGCTTGTAGGGGAACTGTGTCGAGAGAAATTTTGTTTCAATGGAGGGGCTTGTATGGAATCTGGCGGCAACCGAACGTGTTATTGTGTTGCTGGATACACGGGTCAGGATTGTGAGACAGGTATGACGTGGATGGGTGTATTGTGATGTATGGTAGAGTCAAGTGGCATTGTGTTTAAAGCAGCATAATCATCATTGAAAATACTCTAGTTCGAAAACTGTTGCTGCTGTGTAGAATCTTAGGCACTTTCTCCTACCATCAATTTTGAATGAATGAATGAATGAATAAATATTTATTTTTTGGAATCGTACAAACAAACAGTATGTATAAACAACAAATGTAACAATCAATTATACCATGTACGATTCCGGGCAGACAGCGGAGCCAATTAAGGTTGTTACCAGTTGGTTTATATAATAACTATTAATACGAAACCATTTCTCATAAATAAAACTGGTCGCTGCCAGCCCTACCATAGCTGTATAAACAATGATGTTATAATAATACTTTCACGTGTACTACATACTTATATTTTTTTGCGATTGATCAGGTGTGTAAAACGTAACATTAATATTCAATTAAGAATGTTCAATTGACATGTATAGCAAACGTGTGGTAATACCAACTACCGACAATGACAAGGATATAATTACATACATATATGAACAGGTATTTTATATTGAATAAGCTTCAGCTAGCTCTTCATACTCTTTTACAACAATTGCTTTTAGTGATACAGCAAAACTTTTTATATTGTTTTTTTGCTGGATGGTAAGCGGAATTCTGTTCCATATCAATGGACCTTTACATAAGAAACTGTTAGAAGATTTTACTGTTAGAGAAGAAAAGGACGTATATGTATATGTGAGGCTTGTCTAGTTTCGTGAATGTGTATGTCATGGGTAAATGTAAACATATCAGATAAATAATTGGGTAGATTCATGTGAACATAATTATACATAAATTTTCCAATTTCCAGTTCGTATACATCATTCAATTTAATTAATTTTAAGCACGTAAAGAGGGGGTGAGAATGTTCCCAATAACTTCTTTTGAGTATGGAACGAAGTATTTTTTGTTCTGGATAATAAATACTTTTGTTACGTACGTTTTATATGTAGACCCCCACAACATGATTCCATATGTCAAGTAAGGGTAAACTAAAGTG
Organism: Ridgeia piscesae; assembly: GCA_025642075.2. Classification (NCBI taxonomy): domain Eukaryota; kingdom Metazoa; phylum Annelida; class Polychaeta; order Sabellida; family Siboglinidae; genus Ridgeia; species Ridgeia piscesae. The sequence goes on from JAODUO010002689.1 coordinate 6,833, forward strand.
TAATAAATTGTTTTAAGGGCAGACACAGGAAGGTAGCTGTTAACTTTTTTGATTACATATAAAGCACTGGTTAATTAATTTTTGCATTTGTTTATGTGTTCGTGCCACTCAAGTTTTTCATCAATATGAAGACCTAGAAATTGTACACACTTCATTCGCTGGATGACTGTATTATACATTGTTAAAATGTTTTCTTCATTCTCAGGACGAGGGGATCTACAGAATAACATGCATTTCGTTTTGGAAATATTTAGAGATAATTTATTTGCTCAGCTGTGTGAATTAATACTGGATATAGATATGGTGGACATTTGCGAACAAATATCATTCGTTATTTCAACTGCAGTATGGCTGAAAGCTTACCAAGAAAGTCAGGATGGCGTTCCATTAAACATGTCTGATAGCAATGCAATGCAATGCAATGCAATGCAACGCAACGCAACGCAACGCAACGCAACGCAACGCAACGCAACGCAACGCAACGCAACGCAACGCAACGCAACGCAACGCAACGCAACGCAACGCAACGCAACGCAACGCAACGCAAAATTGTTGTGTGGCTTTTTACTAAAATTGCTTTTAATTGGCTGCCATTTGTCTGTGGTATTGCACAGCCAATGTTATGTTTCTGATGCAGACATTGACGAGTGCGCCAGTGATCCGTGCATGAATGACGGAACGTGTGTAGATCTGGTGAACAGTTTCTCCTGCAACTGCACGGAAAATTACAACGGTTCCATGTGCAACTTAGGTACAGTACTGAGTGGTCAATGTTTTCTAGTTTTCCTGGTCCTACTGTTCTAGGTGTATTTGTAGTAGGTCTACCGATAATAGGCTGATGTGGCTGATTTTTCATAATATATTCCATGAGTTGGGTTGAAGACGTTTACAATGAGAGAAACTATAACTAAATTATTATGCTGTTTCATTGAATGATGGACCCTATAAGCCCATCCAATGAGATTGTGCGATACTTAGGGAGAAATTTGGGGTAGGATGAATGTAGTAGTCTAACTCTTCTACCCCAGTGAGTGATTCGAGACGCACAGACACAAATAATCACGTACAAGATCCCGCATGGACGCACACAAACATCAGCAAAATTGCAGATACGTATGTACTAAAAAAACAAGCAAGTATTCACATTCAAACATGTAAGCGTTCACTCACACTCACGAACGTGCGCAGTCACACTCGCAAACTCACACAAACACATACGCACATAAGAATGTCCATACACGCACGCACGCACGCATATGAATACGTAGAAGCTTAGATGTTACAATGCTATTGACCAACTAACCGCGACCTCATTTTATGATATTGCCTATATTGCCGAATTACAATATGCATTCACATACAACTGTTGTGTTTGCGGTTGGTAGGCTAATTTAGTATACATCCAGACAGTTAGTACAATGCATAAACTATGTGTGAATTGATAAGGTCACTTCTTTCAAAAGAATATTGGCCTCTGATCAATCCTGTAGTCAGAGAAACACGACTGAAAACGACCGATTCCTTTCAGAGTTATTTAACAACTCGGTATTGAATAACTTCTGATGTGCAGTAACGTTTTTTGTTAATCTGAAGGAGATGCGTCAACTGAATCTGGAGTAGAAGTTGAACAAATGACGACATATACAACAAAAGAAGACGCGTCAACTGAACCTGGAGCGGATGTAGAACAAACGACTGCATCTCCACCGATAGAAGAAGCGTCGACTGCACCTGGAGCGGATGTTGAACAATCAACTGCAGCTCTACCGATAGCAGACGCGTCGACTGAACCTGGAGCGGATGTAGAACAAACCACTGCATCTCCACCGATAGCAGACGCGTCGACTGAATCTGAAGCGGATGTAGAAAAAAAGACTGCATCTCAACCGATAGTAGACGCGTCGACTGAATATGTATCGGATGTAGAACAAACGACTGCATCTCCACCGATAGAAGACGCATCGACTGAATCTGGAGCGGATGTAGAACAAACGACGGCATCTCCAACGATAGTAGACGCGTCGACTGAATCTGGAGCGGATGTAGAACAAACGACTACATCTCCATCGATAGTAGTCGGGTCGACTGAATCTGTAACGGATGTTGAACAAACGACTGCATCTCCACCGATAGTAGACGCGTCGACTGAAACTGGAGCGGATGTAGACCAAACGAGTACATATCCACGGATATTAGACGCGTCGACTAAATCTGAAGCGGATGTTGAACAAACGACTGCATCTCCACCGATAGTAGACACGTCGACTGAATCTGAAGCGGATGTAGAACAAACGACTACATCTCCACCGATAGTAGACGCGTCGACTGAATCTGAAGCGGATGTAGAACAAACCAGTACTTCTCCACCGATAGTAGATGCGTCGACTGAATCTGAAGCGGACGTAGAACAAACGACTACATCTCCACCGATAGTAGACGCGTCGACTGAATCTGAAGCGGATGTAGAACAAACGACTGCATCTCCACCGATAGTAGACACGTCGACTGAATCTGGAGCGGATGTAGACCAAACGAGCACATCTCCACTGATAGTAGACGCGTCGACTAAATCTGAAGCGGATGTTGAACAAACGACTACATCTCCGCCGATATTATACGCGTCGACTGAATCTAAAGCGGATGTTGAACAAACGACTACATCTCCGCCGATAGTAGACGCGACGACTGAATCTGAAGCGGATATAGAACAAACGACTACATCTCCACCGATAGTACACGCATCGACTGAATATGAAGCGGATGTAAAACAAACGAGTACATCTCCTCTGATGGTAGACGCGTCGACTGAATCTGAAGCGGATGTAGAAAAAACGAATACATCTCCACCGATAGTAGACGCGTCGACTGAATCTGAAGCGGATGTAGAAAAAACGACTACATCTCATCCGATAGTAGACGCGTCGACTGAATCTGAAGCGGATGTAGAACAAACGAATACATCTCCACCGATAGTAGACGCGTCGACTGAATCTGAAGCTGATGTAGAAAAAACGACTACATCTCATCCGATAGTAGACGCGTCGACTGAATCTGTAGCAGATGTAGAACAAACGACTACATCTACACCGATAGTATACGCGTCGACTGCATCTGGAGCGGATGTAGAACAAACGACTGCATCTCCACCGATAGTAGACGCGTCGACTGAATCTGAAGCGGATGTAGAACAAACCAGTACATCTCCACCGATAGTAGACGCGTCGACTGAATCTGAAGCGGATGTTGAACAAACCAGTACATCTCCACCGATAGTAGACGCGTCGACTAAATCTGAAGCGGATGTAGAACAAACCAGTACATCTCCACCGATAGTAGACGCGTCGACTGAATTTGAAGCGGATGTTGAACAAACGACTACATCTCCGCCGATAGTAGACGCGTCTACTGAATCTGAAGCGGATGTAGAACAAACGACTACATCTCCACCGATAGTACACGCGTCGACAGAATCTGAAGCGGATGTAAAACAAACTGCTACATCTCCACCGATAGTAGACCCGTCGACTGAATCTGAATCTGATGCGGATGTAGAAAAAACGACTACATCTCCTCCGATGGTAGACGCGTCGACTGAATCTGGAGCGGATGTAGAAAACACGACGGCATCTCCACCGATAGTAGACGCGTCGACTGAATCTGGAGCGGATGTAGAAAAAACAACGGCAACTCCACCGATAGTATACGCTTCGACTGAATCTGAAGAGGATATAGAAAAAACGACTATATCTCCTCCGATAGTAGACGCGTCGACTGAATCTGGAGCGAATGTAGAAAAAACGACGGCATCTCCACCGATGGTAGACGCGTCGACTGAATCAGGAGCGGATGTAGAATACACGACTACATCTCCACCGATAGTAGACGCATCGACTGAATCTGAAGCGGATGTAGAACACATGACTACATCTCCACCGATAGTAGACGCATCGACTGAATCTGAAGCGGATGTAAAACAAACGACTACATCTCCACCGATAGTAGACGCGTCGACTGAATCTGGAGCGGATGCAGAACAAACGACTACATCTCCACCGATAGTAGATGCGACGACTGAATCTGAAGCGGATGTAGAACAAACAACTACATCTCCACCGATAGTAGACGCGTCGACTGAATCTGAAGCGGATGTAGAACAAACGACTACATCTCCACCGATAGTAGACGCGTCGACTGAATCTGGACCGGATGTAGAACAAAAGACTACATCTCCACCCATAGTAGTTGACGCGTCGACTGAATTTGAAGCGGATGTAGAACAAACGACTACATCTACACCGATAGTAGACGCGTCGACTGAATCTGAAGCGGATGTAGAACAAACGACTACATCTCCACCGATAGTAGACGCGTCGACTGAATCTGGAGCGGATGTAGAACAAACGACTACATCTCCACCGATAGTAGACGCGTCGACTGAATCTGAAGCGGATGTAAAACAAACGACTACATCTCCACCGATAGTAGTAGCGTCGACTGAATCTGAAGCGGATGTAAAACAAACGACTACATCTCCACCGATAGTAGACGCGTCGACTGAATCTGGAGCGGATGTAGAACAAACGACTACATCTCCACCTATAGTAGACGCGTCGACTGAATCTGGAGCGGATGGAGAACAAACGAGTACATCTCCACCGATAGTAGACAAGTCGACTGAGTCTGAAGCGCATGTAGAACAAACGAGTACATATCCACCGATGGTAGTCACGTCGACTGAATCTGAAGCGGATGTAGAACAAACGACTATATCTACACCGATAGGAGACGCGTCGACTGAATCTGGAGTGGATGTAGAACAAACGACTACATCTCCACCGATAGTATACGCGTCGACTGCATCTGGAGCGGTTGTAGAAAAAACGACTACATCTCCACCGATAGTAGACGCGTCGACTGAATCTGAAGCGGATGTAAAACAAACGACTACATCTTCACCGATAGTAGTAGCGTCGACTGAATCTGAAGCGGATGTAAAACAAACGACTACATCTCCACCGATAGTAGACGCGTCGACTGAATCTGAAGCGGATGTAAAACAAACGACTACATCTCCACCGATAGTAGACGCGTCGACTGAATCTGAAGCGGATGTAGAACAAACGACTACATCTCCAACGATAGTAGTCGCGTCGACTGAGTCTGAAGCGGATGTAGAACAAACGAGTACATCTCCACCGATGGTAGTCACGTCGACTGAATCTGGAGCGGATGTAGAACAAACGACTACATCTACACCGATAGTATACGCGTCGACTGCATCTGGAGCGGATGTAGAACAAACGACTACATCTCCACCGATAGTAGACGCGTCGACTAAATTTGAAGCGGATGTAAAACAAACGACTACATCTACACCGATAGTAGACGCGTCGACTGAATCTGAAGCGGATGTAGAACAAACGACTACATCTCCACCGATTGTAGTCGCGTCGACTGAATCTGAAGCGGATGTAAAACAAACGACTACATCTCCACCGATTGTAGTCGCGTCGACTGAATCTGAAGCGGAAGTAAAACAAACGACTACATCTCCACCGATAGTAGACGCGTCGACTGAATCTGAAGCGGATGTAAAACAAACGACTACATCTCCACCGATAGTAGACGCGTCGACTGAATCTGAAGCGGATGTAGAACAAACGACTACATCTCCACCGATAGTTGTCGCGTCGACTGAATCTGAAGCGGATGTAAAACAAACGACTACATCTCCACCGATAGTAGACGCGTCGACTGAATCTGAAGCGGATGTAGAACAACCGACTACATCGCCACCGAAAGAGATCTCCTCGACTGAATCTGCTGCAGAAGTAGAACCTACGACTACATCGCCAGCGAAAAAAGACGCGTCGACTAGATCCATTTCAGAACCAGCGACTACATCGCTGACAGGAAAGGTTACATCAAGTCACACTTCAACAACAACAGCACGAAAACAAGAAGTGTCTACCGAATCTGATCCAGAAATATACGATACGACGACTTTTGGAACGGAGCAGGGTAAGTTGAGCAAATATTATTCTGGCTAAATTCGTTGAGCTCAATAGCGGTACGGTTTGTTTCTTCTGTTCTTCCTCTCCATTTCCCGTGATCCTTTGTGTGGCGGACTTCATTACACAGTCTCACGAAAAACAGTGTCGATTTCGTTTCGGATGCCTCAGTTGATTTTCACTTTATTCGCTGATGTGCGAGACAGGTACGAACGTCCAGGGAACACCGTTCCTGTGGGAGAGATACATTTATATGTTTTCGCTTTTGCGTTAACAAATCACTAAGATAAACATATTGAAACAGTTTGTACTGATGAGTCTCTGAGCTTGATTTCGAAGGATTTAGGCGCAGTATAAATTATTGCATTATTATTATTATTATTATTATTATTATTATTATTATTATTATTATTATTATTATTATTATTATTATTATTATTATTATTATTATTATTATTATTATTATTATTATTATTATTATTATTGTTATTGTTATTGTTATTATTATTATTGTTATTGTTATTGTTATTGTTATTGTTATTGTTATTATTATTATTATTTTATTTATTATTTATTATTATTATTATTATTATTATTATTATTATTATTATTATTATTATTATTATTATTATTATTATTATTATTATTATTATTATTATTATTATTATTATTATTATTATTATTATTATTATTATTATAGCTAACGGTGTATTTAAATATGGTATTTGATATACCTTTTAACTATGAGCTTTAAGATAAACGTGATTGTCTCTCTATTGGCGTAACGCTAATACTTTTGTGTTGTTTAACTAGCTTAATCTAAGTGAATGCTGCAATTTTCTCAACTCAACCGTAATGTTCTGTCTGGATATCCAATTAATATACAAACGTACGACATGGTCAACAATTAAAATGCATTATGGAGAAAGTATTCATAAAGAATTTAAATAATGAGTTGTTTAAAAACCTTCATATACACGCATACTCTGTATGTATGTTTATTCACAGTCATCGACGAATGTAACAGCAATCCATGTATGAACGGCGCGACATGTGAAGACAAAGACAACTCGTACATGTGCGCATGCGCGGCAGGGTACACAGGCGACAAGTGCGAGACAGGTACGAACGTCCAAGGAACACCGTTCCTGTGGGAGAGCGAAATTGATACCTTTTCGCTTTTGCGTTAACAAATCAGCAAGATAAACATATTGAAACAGTTTGTATTGTTGAGTCTCTGAGCTTGGTTTCGAAGGATTTAGGTGCAGTAGATATTATTATATATTGCATTATTATATTATGATTATCATCATCATAAGCTAACGGCGTATTTAAATATGGTATTTGGTATACCATGTAACTGTGAGTTTTTTTAAAAATAAACATGATTGTCTGTCTATTAGCAACATCTACGTAATGCTAATAATCTTGTGTTGTTCAGCGTAATTGATGTGCATGCTGCAAGGGGTACGTTATCATGATTCACAGAGTTGTATTCTTGGTTTCGGTGTACAATGTATTAAAAACGCAGATCAATCGCTGACAGCGAAAGCTGAAACTAGTTCATAGTTGTAGGAATTATTACTCTTCCAATTTCCAGTTGTCTAACTTGACTGCGTCGGACAAATCACCGTAACAATGGTGCACCATTATTTGGTGTTGATACTACTTCGATTTCATAGCATGTTGCTAAATAACATTCGACAACGTCTGGAGAGATAATCTGATGTAATATATTACAATTTGGCGGCATACACCAGAAACATGCGAATAGACTAAGCCAAGAATTTGAATTAGATCAATCAGCTACTGTTGTATTATGTGTCAGTCGGCGTGTCTAACTGGTGTTACTTACAGACGTCAATGAGTGCGAGAACAACCCGTGTAAGAACGGAGGCACGTGTAATGATCAAGTCGACGGCTACATCTGCGAATGCGCTGATGGGTACACTGGTTCCAGTTGTGTTACAGGTAGGGCTACATTTCCGGTCATCTATATTTTACTCATGCACTTATTTTTCGTGTAGGATCATACATAAAGCCAACACCAGAGGACGCCAGTGTTGCCCGTTCACCGCGAACTTCTTTGTTTGGCCTCCCGAATCCCATCATCCCCCGCGCCACGGATCTTCTCCAATGGGGACTTTCAAAATTGGCGAATTACGCATGTAACTGCCGTTAGCGGCGCTAGCAACCTGTTCTCGAATAGTCTCGCTTAACTGACTGTCGGTCGGCTGCGTAACTACGCCGAGTAGACAGTCTGGTGACTTTGCCGGCTTTTGAAAATGATCGGTGTGGGGATAAACATTGCTACCACCTCATGGATACTGGTTAATCCTGCCGTAATTCTTATTTTATAGACAACTGCCAGTTTTCATTTTTATTAATGTTTGTGTTAATATAAGTTCAATGTTGAATAATTTTTATATGATATAATTATCTTGATTGCCACCGGGTCTGACTTATTTCTATCTGCGGCGCTTAGCATCGACAGAGTGATTGGTCTGTTATTTCGCGGTGTTCCATTTAGGAAATATGTTAAGCCACTAACTACATCAATAGTTATTTGTTGCTAAGTCTGGCATTCATTGGTATCGTTATCAAAATCGCCATCATCATAGTCATTGTATCGGCAGCATCATCACTATGTTTTCGCACGGGACTGTGTGTGTATGTGTGTGTATGTGTGTGTATGTATGTGTATGTGTGTGTGTGTGTGTGTGTGTGTGTGTGTGTGTGTGTGTGTGTGTGTGTGTGTGTGTGTGTGTGTGTGTGTGTGTGTGTGTGTGTGTGTGTGTGTATATATATATATATATATATGTGTGTGTGTGTGTGTGTGTGTGTGTGTGTGTATGTGTGTGTGTATGTGTGTGTGTGTGTGTGTGTGTGTGTGTGTGTGTGTGTGTGTGTGTGTGTGTGTGTGTGTGTGTGTCCATGCGTGTGTGTGAGTGTGCTTCCGTACACACATGCGTGAGTTTTCCACATAATTTACTTCCATATGGCTAATGTCATTTGATAAAAATTCTAGTGTGCTACGTAGACCAACCGTGTTCTAAAATCTTCGCGGGTAACTTGTTGAAGAATTGTCACCTCACGGTAACTAATGTGTCGCGTTGGCTTATTTTCAGATATCAACGAATGTGATTCTCATCCGTGTATGAACGGAGCCACGTGTCAAGATCAGGTGAACGGGTACAGCTGCACATGCGCGTCAGGTTACACCGGCGACAGGTGTGAGACAGGTACGCTTGAAAACAGCACATATGTCCTTTTACTCATGTTATTGCCAGCATTAATAGCATTACATATATTACTACCTAATACACTACATTGCGCGAAAAAGCAGGGAAAGCAGAGTAGTGCTGAAACTCCGGCGGTTCTTGCCCCTCCCCCAATGTAATTAGTTCTAGCGTCGGTGATCACCCTTTCCAAACCTGAGAGAACTCCAATTCCGGCAAAGGCTAAGGTCTCACTTGTTCAGTAAATTGACAAGGGATTTCCGTCGTTCAGTCACTGATATTTATTTGTTCCACTATATGGATCTTTGCTAATTTTTTAACTATGATCTTTCATCCAGCCTTTTGATTATCTGCACTTACACTGTCATCTGCCGGTGTTTCTTAATCCTCATTGTTTTCCTAACTTCTCTAGCAGATGACGGGTGGTCACTGATATATAGGTGATCAATTTCTAGGATATCTGCTTGTCAGCTTGGGGCTTATTTGTTCAGGGTGTTCTTTTCGAGGAACGATTGTTAAATATCGGTATTTCCGCTACACCGATGAGAGCATTTCCATGTGTTTTCGTATTTGCTTACAGACATCGATCATTGCAAAACTAACCCTTGTAAGAACGGAGCTACGTGTGCGAATGAAATTGGCGGTTACAGCTGTAAGTGCATGGAAGGATATACCGGACACAACTGCGACAACGGTATGTCTGAATATCACGTGACATTTAAGGTTGATGTGGGTATCCCGTTTCCAAAATGGTGTTAGGAGACATCATTTACAAGGGTTATTTTGATGAAAGCACTGACATTGGCTATATGGCCACACTCAATAGGAATTCCATTAAAATGGTATTGTATGTATTGCCTAACTATAATTGTGAAAACTTTCCAATCATATCGTTTTGCCCATCGCCCATCCTTTTCTTGTATATCCTCATGTGTAATGTGTCAATAGTTTAACTAGTTTGCACAGTCAGTTTATTTTTTAAATGTGTACTTGTAGTTATTTATTCGGCAAAAAAGAATCCTCGTTACATCGGGTACAACTGGCGAAACCGTCAGCAGCTATGGACGTCCTGCGCTTTTTGGGTCGCGTGTTTTATACGAGATCGGCAGCGGAAATAGCTGGTTGCAATTTGAACGACGCCAATAAAACAATTTGCAGAACCTTGCACTATACACACACATAATGCTCTACTGTTGCAGATATCAATGAATGTAAGAGTAATCCGTGCAAGTATGGAGCTACGTGTAAAGACAACGTGAATTCATACAGCTGCAAGTGCATGCCGGGCTACACAGGCTACAACTGCGATTCAGGTACGTTTCAAGACAATTAACCCAGTACAGTAGTGAACGTCGTGTAGAGCACTCGTGGTAGGTGTGGCAAATGTCGTGATGAACGCTGTTTAGTGCACTCACGGT
>JAODUO010002690.1:0-19501 GCA_025642075.2 Ridgeia piscesae
CCCCGGATGGTATGGCTGTTCTCAAGGTAACGCAATGAGAACAAGCCCAGACACAAATGCCAGTTTTGAATGGTTTGTAAGCAGTATTTCACATGGAAATAAAGATGAACTGGAATCTATTTTATGGCAGGGACTAGACATACCATAGCTGTAGTCGAAGAATGCATCAAGCAGCTGTTCACGTAGAGTGCTCACTTGACCCGGAGATTCGAGATTATATGTGTCTGGAACAGAGACGAGAGGTCAATGAATTAAACAGGTACTCTCGTGTGACGACAGGTCTGTGGTTCACCAAGTATTCTTGTCCGCAGGTGAGTGACCATAACTTCAACCAATACTATTTTCTATCGATGATCAAGTATTATCATAAACAGTCATAAAATAAAATACCTAAAAGGTAATATAGTTTAGTGATAACTGTGTGTTATTCTAAATATTTCAATTAATCTTGTCTATTACTATTATCATAACTTAACTAAGTGCTGATGTTTACAGATTATTTGAATTTTAGTATTAACTGACCAAGTACTTTTGAATGTTGAAATTCATACCATATTGTCCTAGCAGAGAACTTCATTTGATAAACGTCCCCATTTCCTTCCTTAATTAGCAAGACATAATTTTATTTACTCATATGCAACGTAACAATCTCAATTTGCTACTTCCAACTTTATATGCACTTATTAGGCAATTTGTTCTGACAGATACAATTATTATTTATCTGTGCAAACAGTAAAACACTTTCTTTTGGTTTCCCTTGAATTATTTACACTTACTATCTGGTGTTGTACTAGTCAGCCTCTATGACTGGTGACTCACAAGTTTACGCGTCATACCTGGCTCAAGAAGGATGATGACGGAGAGGAAGGCGTACTCGACCTCTGTCAACTGCAGGAGCTGACACAGGTAGCCGCTGTGCTGGAAGTGCTGGCCCAGCTTGATGAAACGAGGGAAATACCCGAGGACAAAGTCACGCTCCTCGTTCGTGTTGTTGAACCAGTGGAAAACCTGGGGGCCAATCCGCCCCAAATTTATTTGGGTTGGGGTGGCGGTTTATTGGGGGGGTAAGGGGGTTTACATTTTTTCCCATAAAAAACCGCCCCCGGGGATTCCTATTCCTTTTCACAAAAAATTTTTCGGGGTTTTTTTTTTAAAAATGAAAATTTTTTTTTTGATTGGCCCGGTTACACTGTTACCAAATTTTTAAAAAAAAAACAAAACCAACCAAAATTAAAAAAACTTTCAGCAATAATCAAAACTTTGCCAAAAAAACCAAAAAAAAATTTGAAGGGGAAAAACTTTGAAAAAGACTTATTTTAAAGGAAAAAACAATTTAAAGAAAAAAATTGTAAAAATTACGTCCAATGCCCCCTTTTTAAAGAACCAAAAAAACCCCAACATATACACACCCCCAATAAAAATGTTACCTGATAGGAGTTGGTTACTCTATCTGAATTATTGATGACATGACTTATTTATTAAGCTGCATTTAGAGTCATCTAAAGACGGATACTACCGGTTGAGCGTAGCTGTCTGGAATTCCTGACTAGAAGCAGCATCAAATTTAGATATGCTGGTTGTGTAGATGACAGTGCTTGATAGGCTATTGTTCAAATCATGAAAATAATGTAATGATTTTAGAAGCGGCACTGAGCGAGAAAAACAAGAAGAATGTTTATCTTTCGTAACCAAAAATATTTCCTTCATATTCCAAAAGAAGTTCCAAACATTGGGAACCATATTGGCCAATAAAGTACTGAATGTCATTTAGCCACAGAAAACAACTGAAAGTATGTCATCCATAGCTTTCATTGTTCTGCCAAACATTATGTATGGATCCATTACATTATGGTATGCGTATGTCACAATGAAACTATGTTTATGAACTATGTCATTTTTGTCTTTCCAACAACACTGATAATGGTAATTTATGTCCATTGACATATGGTAGGTAAACATTCCCATAACGAGTTATCGCTTTAAAAATCTGGCTTATGCTTTGTCATAATTTTACCACTCCTACAACAGAATGGCTAGACCTACATTCTTTGTGGTATCCATTTTATATTACTTTCTGGACGTTTTAACCACTTCCGTATGACATGCCCATCTAGTGGCTGCACTGCTTGTAACACTTCTGTGTGGCAAGCCCCTATTCAGGCTTTGGCAATGTTTGCTATTCAAAGCGTTTTAACTCATAATTATCCACTATGTGGAGCCACTAGTTGTATATGGTGGCCAAGCTGAATAAAAGATCTAGTTTATTATCACTCAATAACAGTCTACAGAGATTTTAGCAATTAACAATGGCGGAAGGCAGTATTTTAACTAGTGATTTGCCATCGTACGTTTTGTATGGTTTATTTGAAAGTTTTGGTGAAGAAACTATATCGGACGATGACATTCGAAACTACAACGAATTTTCCCCCAAAGCCAATTTTTGTTTTTTTGGCCCTTATCTTCTTTCCTGGGGGAACTTTTAAATTTTTTCTCCCCTCTTTCCCCGGTTTTTCACTAAAAACCCAATTTTAAATAAAAGGGCCTTTGTCCTCAAATCTCGACTTGAAATGAGGCTGCCCATTTTGCTGCACGTTCGCTAGGAATGCAGTACACAGTGGTCACAGCAGATCAGACTGAAATGGTTAATGGGCAAAAAGTCATACGATGATGGATAGGTGAATGATAAGATTTTATTTCCCCCTGAAACCGTTCATTCCTTTTTCCTTCTCCAACTGCCAAAAAGGTTTTTTCACAAGGTCAACACAAGGTTGGCGCTTCATCTATTTCTCTCAAAAAGTTGAATGATGTTTGTTAACGTAATTGTTTTACTTGGTCGCCTATTTATTTGAGTTTATTGTCATGTCAGATGTTTGTGCATGATGTACATGCAAGATGTTTGTGCATGATGTACATGCAAGACGTTTGTGCATGATGTACATGCAAGACGTTTGTGCAAGATGTACATGCAAGATGTTTGTCATGATGTACATGCAAGAGTTTGTCAAGATGTACATGCAAGATGTTTGTGTTATTTTCATGCAAAATGTTTGTCATGATGTACATGCAAGAGTTTGTGCAAGATGTACATGCAAGAGTTTGTGCATGATGTACATGCAAGAGTTTGTAAGATGTACATGCAAAATGTTTTTGGGATTTATTTCAAGAAGAGTTTGTACATGATTTCGCAAGATGTTTGTATTTTATTTTTTACATCAAGTTTTGTTTCGATGTACATGCAAGACGTTTGTGCAAATGTTCAAAATGTTTGTGCATGATGTACATTAAGTGTTTGACATTATTTCAAGAAGAGTTTGTTTTTTCAAGATGTACAAGCAAAATGTTTGTCATGATGTACAACAAGGTGTTTGTACATTATACAAGAAATGTTTGTACTTAGTACAAGCAAGATGTTTTAAAGATGTACAAGCAAAATGTTTGTACATGATGTACAAGCAAGATGTTTGTACATGATGTACAAGCAAGATGTTTGTACATGATGTACAAGCAAAATGTTTGTCATTAAAAGGGCAAAAAACAAGAAAAAAAGGTTTTACATATTCAAAAAGGTTTTGTCAATGACATCAAAACTTTTGCAAATGTTCAAATGTTTGGATTTAAAAAAGGGTTTTTTTTAACAAGTAAATTTTGTTTCGTCATGCGTTTTAATTACAAAATGTTTGACAATTTCAAGCAAATGTTTTACAAAAGCAAAATTTTTTCTGCAAGATTTTGGACAGAGTAAGAAAATGTTTTAATGATTAAAGCAAAATTTTTAATAGTCATGCAAATTTTTAATGAGTAAACAAATTTTCAGTTACAAGGGGTGTTTGACTGTGCAAGAATTGTTTGTTTTACAAGAAGAGTTTGTACATGTTCGCAAATGTTTTACATATTCAAGCAAGATGTTGTACGTTCGAAAGTTTTACAAAGTACAACAAGTGTTGTTGTGAAGCTTTTTTTGTCATTGACAAAAATGTTTTAAAATTTAAAAAATTTTGCTGGAAAACAAATTTTTTCTATTCGCAAATTTTTCAGTGAAACAAAGGTTTTTCAGAACAAAAAAGTTTTAAAAGTAAACAAATTTTTACAAACAAGAAATTTTGACATGTTGAAATGTTTGTACATATGACAGCAAAGTTTTTTCTGTGTGCAAGTGTTTTTACATATGACACAAATTTTTCATGAGTGCAAAATTTTTCATGTGACAGAAAGTTTTTCAGAGCAAACAAATTTTGTCTGTTACAGCAAAATTTTACAATTTTACAAGCAAATGTTTTACAAGACAAAAAGTGTTTGTCTGGTAAACCTGTTTTACAGTGACAAAAGGTTTGTTAGGCTTTTTTTTTGGGTTTTTAAATTTTTTGCCCAAAACCCCAACTGTAAAAAACCCCAAAACTGCTTGGGGTGGGGGGAAACCTTTTTTATTTAAAAAAAACCAAAATTTTAAAAAAAAAAAACAAAAAATTTCCCCCATATTTAAAAATTTTCCTAATTTTTTAAAAAAAAATAAATCTTGGGAAGGGTTTTTTTTTTAAATTAAAAACTTTGTCTTTATAAATTCCCAAAAACTTTAAAAATCAGCACCTGTTAATTTGATATGTATGGCAAGTATGATATTATAAGTTTACTAAAAAAATACTTTTAAAAAATAAAATTGACTTATTAAATATATGAAGAATATTTTGTTTTATTGTCCCTACTTTTTTCAGGATACGGAAAAGAATGTTCTAACGGATTTTCCTTTAATTAAAATTTTTCTGTTTTCAGACACCTATAATCTGAACCCGTTCCCGGGAGGACAAGACAAGTTGTTCTGCGAGCTTCTCTCGGTCGTTGATGAGATCGGGTGATAATAGCATTTGTGGTGACATCTGCACTGAGCTAGGAGTGTCCGTGTAATTAGCGTTCTCGGCTTTGGACAACGTGGGTGGTCCACCCGGCATGTCCCGGGGTTGCTCCAATGGTGGGGCAAAGTCAGGCAGTGGACGAGGTATGGAAGAAATGTTCTCCTTTGTCAAAATTGGCATCCCTGGCTGGCGGATGTTAGGGACACCACTGGTGGCGCCACCATAGATCGGTGCGCTACACCCCGCCGTTACGTCAGCCGCGCCGGACATGCC
The DNA here is from genome assembly GCA_025642075.2 of Ridgeia piscesae. Taxonomy (NCBI): domain Eukaryota; kingdom Metazoa; phylum Annelida; class Polychaeta; order Sabellida; family Siboglinidae; genus Ridgeia; species Ridgeia piscesae. Next base: position 5,121 of record JAODUO010002690.1, read on the forward strand.
AATGGTGGTATACACCGCGTCCGGTACCGCCACGACGGCGTCAATGCCACACGAATTAATCTTACCCACTGGCTGCAACAACGCGTCGCTGGACGGCACAATGCCCCCAGGTGGCAGCACTGAGCTGCCGCTGAAGAGATTGTCGAACTGTTTACTTGACGGCGGCAGTAGTGAGTTGAGAGTCGAGATGACCGCCGAACTGATGCAGTCCGTCTGACCGCGGAACATGAGATTGTCCGTCGCGTCGCAAATCCCTCGAATGATGTCATCATCCATCGAGTCGTGCTGCGGCGATAAGTATGTGATCTCGCCAACAGATGGTGCCACTTCGCCGGTCGATGTCAGCACCATGAGTTCATCGTTGCTTGATGATATTGTTCGTGTCGGGATGCAGTTCGAGTCACCATCGAGGTCTACGATTTCTTTCTTGATGACGGGTTCATCGGACGCGCCTTCAGCAAGGGCGCCGTTCCGAGAGAGCGGCGCAGCGTCAGGTAATCTATACTGAATCAATGTTGTGCGTTTGACAGAGTTTGACTGGCGGCCAAGGCGTGTGCCTGCAACATACAACACAGTAGTTAGGTTTTGATCAACAGCTAACCTCATCACCTAACAAAAGTCAACATTTTGATCAACAGCTAACCTCATAACCTAAAAATTAAATTTTTAAAACCCGTCTCCCCAACACACAAATTTTATAACCCTAATCCCCCTAAAAATGAAAGTTTGATAAAACCCCCATTAAAATGTTTTTTTAATGTTCCCTTTACCAAACAGGGTTAACTTTTTGGGATAAAGCAAATTCATTATTTCAAAAGTCAACTTTTTTATTCCGCAATTACCAACACTGAAATTTTTGCCCAACAGAAACCTTTCAATCATCCAACCTGAAACATTTTGTTTAAACGGCTTAACCTCATCCCCAACACATGCCCAACATTTTTTTGTTTAAAGTTAATTCATCATTTAAACAGGTCAACATGTTTGTTTAAAAGAAACCCCCAAATCCCCTTTTAACACATGTCAACATTTTTTGTTTAAAAGCAACCTCTAAAAAATGTCAACATGTTTAAAATCCCCATCCCCTTTTAAAATTTTGATTAAAAAACCCTTATCATTAAAATTTTCAACATGTTTGTTTTCAGCAACCCTCATCACCAAAAACAGCAAATGTTTGATAACCCTAACCTCATCACCTAACACATGTCAACATGTTTGATTAACAGCTAACCTCATCACCTAACACATGTCAACATGTTTGTTTAACAGCTAACCTCATCACCTAACACATGCCAACATGTTTGATCAACACTAACCTATTCAATAAAATTTTCAACATTTTGCCAAACCTACAAAACCTTTCCAAACTTGTATGCAAAACCAGAAATTTATCTCAAAGTAAAAAAAGGAAAAAAATTCAAAATTTTTCCGGAAGATATAAAATTTTAAATTTTTAAAAGTAAGGGCCACACTAAAAAGCAACAGAATGTTTAAAATTTTTTAAAGAGTGAAATTATTTCCCCGGTTGAAAAAATTTTCCCTTAAAAAAACAGGAAAGGGTCAAAGGAAACCCCTTTCAAGGGAAAAGCCATTAAAAACGTACAAGCAAAGATTTTGGAAGACATATAGACATACCGGAAGTGAAGAAATTTTAAAAGAAGCACTTAATCAAGTTACAGCTGAAATTAAAAAATTAAAAGAAAGCAAAAAATTAGTTTTTTAATATAAAAATGAAAGCAAAAGTTTTTTAAATTTAAAGTAAACAGAAAGTTGGGAAAGGCCCTCTTTTGGGGTATGATGGAAACATAATAACAGGGGGATTTTAATTTAAAAAACCTAAATATTTTAGCCCGGGTTTACCGGGGAAGATATTGGTAAAACCCCAGTCCCCAACTGTTCAAGGGGAGAGAGTTTGATTTTAGGACAACAAATTGAAACCCCCAAAATTTTTAGAAAAAAAGGGGAAAAAGGAAAAAACACCTGGAGGGGGGATCCCCCCAAAATTTTTGGAAATTGTAGTTCACATCCCGTTTCCGTGTTCAATTTTATTAAGGAGGGAAAAAACCCCAAGAATGGAAAGAAGCAAACATTATACCATTTTTTAAAAAAAAGGTTCGAGAAAAAGTCAGAGAACTATAGCCCAGTGAGTTTAACAGGGTGATTTGCAAACCATTAGAAAGACAAATTTAAAAGACACCGGGTTGATTTTTTTAAAATAAATTAAAGGGGCCCCCAATTTAAATGGGTTTTTAAAAGGGGTCATGTTTAAACCAAATATTTTTATTTTTTTTTGGAAAGATGTCAAAAAGTTTAGATGGGGGATCACCAGAAATAAATCACTTAGATTTTAAAAAAAGTTTACAAAAAAAAGCCAAAAAAACCCAAAAAGGAAAAAAATTAAAAAACTTAAAAACAAAAGGTATTGGGGGAAAATTGGAAAATTTAAAACCAACTTGGGAAAAAAAAGGGAAAATGGGGCCCTTAAAAATTGGATAGAAAAAATTTAAAGATTTTTAAAATTTTAAAACAAAGGGGAAAAGGTTTTTTAAATGGTTTCCCCCGGGGGAAGGTGGGGGAAGTAAAACAAAAGGAAAAGGATTTGGGAACCTTTTTATTTTTAATAATATCAAGATTTAAATTGAGACAAAAAAAAAAGGAAAAGGCGTTAGTTTCAAAAAAAGAAAAAAACCCAAAAAAATTTTGGTTTAGAAAATTTAAAAGGGGACCCAATAAAAAGGATTTAAAAAGTAAAAAGGTCGGGGAGGGCCCAAAATGCCCTGGAAATTTTTGAAAGGTTTTAAAAGGGGGTTTTAAAAACACAAAAACCGGGGAAAAATTAAAGGGGAGATAATTTGGGGTTTTTTAAAAAATTTAAATTGGTTAAAAAATTTTGGGCTGACAGAAATAACAGCCAAGGGAAAACCAAATTTTGATTAATTGGGCAAAAAGTGAAAACAAAGGAAAAAAACAAAGAAATAAAAATAACAAAAGCATTGGGGTGTTTATATGTTAATATAAAAAATAAAAGGAAAACCAAAGGGGAAAAAAACTTAATTTTTGGTTATTGAAAGGGCCCCTTAAAGAATTGGGTTTAACCTGGGGAAAACGAAAAAATTTGTTTGGTTTAAATAACAAAATACATTAACAAAATATTTTAACCCAATGAAAAAAAGGAATAAAGGAAAATATTCCCCATTACCAAAAGAACATTGTTTGAAAAACCCTCATTCTAACAAAAACATTTTAAACGAAATAACAATTAACTGTTTGTAATGTTAATATAATTTAAAAATAAAACCCCACATAATCAGAAAGGGCAAATTTAAACTTTTAACTCTTCCGGATAAATTTTCCCCTTAAACCAAAATTGCCATTGGGTTTGTTTTAAAAATTTTAAAATTTTAAATGTTTGATAAACAGCTAACCTCATCACCTAACACATGTTTTTGATCAACAGCTAACCTCATCATCTAACACATGTCAACATGTTTGATCAACAGCAAACCCCAAAAATTTCCCTAACAAAAAATTGCCCCAAATTTTTTGATTCAAACACTAAACCTTTTCATCTTTTTTAACCAAACTTTCCAACTTTTTTTAAACCTCCATCTTTTCCTTAACACATGTTCAACATGTTTTTGGTTTAACCCCCTTATCACCTAACAATTTCAAATTTTTGATCAAAAAGGCCTCATCTCAACAAAATAACATGTTTGATCAAACAACCCTCATCATCTAACACATAAAATGTTTGATCAAAGCAACCCCACACCCTAACACATGTCAACTTTTTAAAATCCTCATCATCTAACAAAAGCCCTTTTTTAAACACAATTCATCATCTAAAAAAGCCCAACCATTTTCAAGGGGCCCTTTCATCAAACTAAATTTAATTTTCAACATTTTAATATGTTTACCAAAGTTTAATTTCACCCAACTTAACACAATGGGGGAAGGTTAAGTTAGTTTATGAGGTTAGCTGTTGATCAAAATGTTTGACTTGTGTTGGGTGATGAGGTTAGCTGTTGATCAAACATGTTGACTTGTGTTAGTTGATGAGGTTAGCTGTTGATCAAACATGTTAAATTTGTGTTAGATGATGAGGTTAGCTTTTTATAAAACATGTTGACTTGTGTTAGATGATGAGGTTAGCTGTTGATCAAACATGTTGACTTGTGTTGGGTGTTTAGGTTGGGTTTGTTGATCAAACATGTTGACTTGTGTTAGATGATGGGGTTTAGCTGTTGATCAAACATGTTGACTTGTGTTGGGTGATGGGGTTTAGCTGTTGATCAAACATGTTGACTTGTGTTGGGTGATGAGGTTAGTGTTGATCAAACATGTTGACTTGTGTTAGATGATGAGGTTAGTGTTGATCAAACATGTTGACTTGTGTTAGATGATGGGGTTTAGCTGTTGATCAAACATGTTGACTTGTGTTAGATGATGAGGTTAGCTGTTGATCAAACATGTTGACTTGTGTTAGATGATGGGGTTTAGCTGTTGATCAAACATGTTGACATGTGTTGGGTGATGAGGTTAGCTGTTGATCAAACATTTAAAAAGTTTAAAAGATTACCTGGTTTAAAACTTTTTTTGGGGGGATGGGAGGGATAAACCATTTAATTTTGGGAGGGGTTAACCTTTAAAAAAAGTTCCCCGGTTAGGTATATTTTCGGATTTTAATTTTTAAATATATTAACACTACTAGCACCTACACAATCAGTTTATAATCTGTTCCATTCGTTTACTGTTCTTTGTGGGAAAAGAAAATTTTCTAATTTCTAGTCTACACTGCTTCTTTGCTAATGTAACTCCATGTCCTCTAGTCCTTTCTCTCTTCATTGACTGTGAAAAAAAAATTTCGGGCAATATTTTCATATCCTTTAATATTTTAAACACCCCAATCTGATCTCCTCTCAATTTTCTGGTTTCTAGTGTTGTTAAACCACATTCTTTTTGGCGCATTTCATAACTAATATTCCTGAGTTTTTGGGATCATTTTTGGGTTTCTCTCCCTTTTTACTCTTTCTAGCATATCAATATCCTTTTTCCTTGGCCTCCATGTTTTTATACAATATTCTAAGTGAGGCCTAACTATTGTTTTTACAGCGGGATTTTTTAGTTCTTTTTTTTTGTACACTATTTTAAAATTTAAACCCCAAAATTTTGGTTTTCCTGCTGCAATTCCACACTGCTCTGATACCCTTCCCTGTCCGCACTAATAGTTAACCCTAAGTCCTTTTCCTTTTAAAGGGAGTATTTAGTACAGTATCACCCATTGTATATTTTTGCATCTTTATTCCCATGTCCTGTGTGAAGGCACTTACACTTTCCCCAAAAAAAAACAGCATTTCCACTTCTCAGACCATTTATCAACTTATTAAGATCATCTTTTAAATGCTGTCTATCTGCATCACTTTTAATTTTCCTAAACACTTTTGTGTCTTCCCAAACTTCAACACCTTGCTTGTTATGTCATCATCCAAATCATTGATATATATTAAGAATAAAAAAAGGTCCCAGTACTGATCCCTGCGGTACTCCCCCCCAAAACCGCTTTCCAGTTTGAAACCTTCCCCCTCAACAACTACTCTTTGTCTTCTATCAATAAGCCATTTTTCTATCCAGTTGATCATTCCATTTCCTATGCCATGGGCCTTTAGTTTTAAATAGTAGTCCTTTTGGGGTGGCACTTTGTCAAAGGCTTTTTTTAAAAACTAAGTAGATTATATCTACTGGTGATCCCTCATCTAGCCACTTTGTGACATCTTTCCCAAAAAAAATAACATATTTGTTAAGCATGACCTCGTTTTAAAAAAAACCCCTGTTGAGATGGGTTTTTTCAATTTATTTTTAACAAGAAAATCAACCAGGGGGATCTTTAATTAGTCTTTCTTTAAAAGTTTGCAAATCACCGATGTTAAACTCACTGGTCTATAGTTCCCTGACTTGTTTCTGAACCTTTTTTAAATAATGGTATAATGTTTTCTTCTTTCCATTCTAACGGAACTATTCCTCCTCTAATGACAAATTGAACACTGTTGCAAGCGGTATGCTGATTTGTTCTACAATTTCCAAAAAGTAATTTGGGAGGAATCCCATCCACTCCAGGTGATTTATTATCCTTCATATCTCTTTTTTTTTCCCAGCTACCATTGTTGGGGTTACAATTAGTTGTCCTAAATAGTCAAACTCTCTCCCTTCGAACTTAGTCTCAAGTACTGGTAATAATTTAAAATCTTCCCTGGTAAACACCGAACTAAAGTACTCATTTAGGTTTTCTGCCATTAAGAATCCCCCTGTTATTATGTTTCCATCACTACCTTTTTAGAGGACCGACCTTATCCTGAACTTTCTGTTTACTTCGAACATACGATAAAAAATCTTTCTGTCATGTTTTTTATTAAAAGCATTTTTTTTTTTGAGTTTTTCTTTTTAATTTCTAATTTGGGTGTAGCTTATTGGGGCTTTTTATAAATGCTATAGTCTTCTTTACTTCCGGTATGTCTATATGGGTTTTCCCCATCATTTTTTCTTGTACTTGATTTTTCTAATGGCTTCCTTTGATGTTTTTTTTTACCTTTCCCCTTTTTTTTAAGGGGGCAAATTTGTCAACGAGCAGTCAATTTCACTCTTTAAAATATTCCAACATTCTGCTGCTGTCTTATTCTTCAGTGTGTTATTCCAGTCTATCTTTGCTAAATATTCCCTCATGTCCTTATATCTTCCTTTGTGAAAATTTTTCCTTTTTACCTTATTTTTCTATTCCGTTCTCCCTTTACTTTGATGATAAAATGTATCTGGTTGTGATCACTACACCCCAGTGGGTTGACATGTGTTAGGTGATGAGGTTAGCTGTTAATCAAACATGTTGACATGTGTTAGATGATGAGGTTAGCTGTTGATCAAACATGTTGACATGTGTTAGGTGATGAGGTTAGCTGTTAATCAAACATGTTGACATGTGTTAGGTGATGAGGTTAGCTGTTGATCAAACATGTTGACATGTGTTAGGTGATGAGGTTAGCTGTTGATCAAACATGTTGACATGTGTTAGGTGATGAGGTTAGCTGTTAATCAAACATGTTGACATGTGTTAGGTGATGAGGTTAGCTGTTAATCAAACATGTTGACATGTGTTAGGTTTATGAGGTTAGCTGTTAATCAAACATGTTGACATGTGTTAGGTGATGAGGTTAGTGTTAAACAAACATGTTGACATGTGTTAGGTGATGAGGTTAGCTGTTGATCAAACATGTTGACATGTGTTAGGTGATGAGGTTAGCTGTTGATCAAACATGTTGACATGTGTTAGGTGATGAGGTTAGCTGTTGATCAAACATGTTGACATGTGTTAGATGATGAGGTTAGCTGTTGATCAAACATGTTGACATGTGTTAGGTGATGAGGTTAGTGTTGATAAAAAATGTTGACTTGTGTTAGATGATGAGTTTAGCTGTTGATCAAACATGTTGACATGTGTTAGGTGATGAGGTTAGCTGTTGATCAAACATGTTGACATGTGTTAGGTGATGAGGTTAGCTGTTGATCAAACATGTTGGCATGTGTTAGGTGATGAGGTTAGCTGTTGATCAAACATGTTGACATGTGTTAGGTGATGAGGTTAGCTGTTGATCAAACATGTTGACATGTGTTAGGTGATGAGGTTAGCTGTTGATCAAACATGTTGACATGTGTTAGGTGATGAGGTTAGCTGTTGATCAAGCCCAAGCCTAACTACTGTGTTGTATGTTGCAGGCACACGCCTTGGCCGCCAGTCAAACTCTGTCAAACGCACAACATTGATTCAGTATAGATTACCTGACGCTGCGCCGCTCTCTCGGAACGGCGCCCTTGCTGAAGGCGCGTCCGATGAACCCGTCATCAAGAAAGAAATCGTAGACCTCGATGGTGACTCGAACTGCATCCCGACACGAACAATATCATCAAGCAACGATGAACTCATGGTGCTGACATCGACCGGCGAAGTGGCACCATCTGTTGGCGAGATCACATACTTATCGCCGCAGCACGACTCGATGGATGATGACATCATTCGAGGGATTTGCGACGCGACGGACAATCTCATGTTCCGCGGTCAGACGGACTGCATCAGTTCGGCGGTCATCTCGACTCTCAACTCACTACTGCCGCCGTCAAGTAAACAGTTCGACAATCTCTTCAGCGGCAGCTCAGTGCTGCCACCTGGGGGCATTGTGCCGTCCAGCGACGCGTTGTTGCAGCCAGTGGGTAAGATTAATTCGTGTGGCATTGACGCCGTCGTGGCGGTACCGGACGCGGTGTATACCACCATTGGCATGTCCGGCGCGGCTGACGTAACGGCGGGGTGTAGCGCACCGATCTATGGTGGCGCCACCAGTGGTGTCCCTAACATCCGCCAGCCAGGGATGCCAATTTTGACAAAGGAGAACATTTCTTCCATACCTCGTCCACTGCCTGACTTTGCCCCACCATTGGAGCAACCCCGGGACATGCCGGGTGGACCACCCACGTTGTCCAAAGCCGAGAACGCTAATTACACGGACACTCCTAGCTCAGTGCAGATGTCACCACAAATGCTATTATCACCCGATCTCATCAACGACCGAGAGAAGCTCGCAGAACAACTTGTCTTGTCCTACCGGGAACTGGGCTCCATCATGATTAGGGTAGGTGCATCAAATGCAATATCTACATGACCACAATTTATATTCCAATAGTGATAATACACGTAATAGTAACACTTCTATATTGCCTGTATCCATGAAAATTCAAGCTCAGGGACACATCAAACAAAATCATTAAGCTTCATCATATTTGAATAGATGTGCAATGTTGTGTATGCTTTACAATATGTATTGTTCTTTAGTAAACTTCATGGGAGATATCAGGTGCACTTGCCATACATCATCAAATGTAGACAGGTACGCTGAGGTTTTGATAAGATTTCTGGACCACTTTATCGAAAGACAAATGTGTATTTCAACTTTATATAAACACGCAGGAAAAACTTCCCAAGAGGTTTACTCCTGGAAACTATGAACAAATATGCTAAATATGAGTATTGTGTAATCTATGATGGTAAGCTGGAAGATGAGATAAAAACTTAGATATGCAATTTTCTTTCGGTAATATTAATTACTTGGTGAGCTCCCTGGTTTTTTCCAGCCATATTTACAAAAAGCTTTCAAGAGCTATCAATTGTACGTGTAACTGTTCATCCAAAACACAGACAGCCCTTTCTGTACTGCATGTTTTGAACAGCTTGGTGCATTATGAGAGAGTCTGTGAACGTTGGATATTTACCACAATGTGGAAGAGCAACCAATGTATGTCCAAAGCATAACATCAAACAAACATCTTGCGTGTACATCATGTACAAACATCTTGCTTGTACATCATGTACAAACATCTTGCTTGTACATCATGTACAAACATCTTGCTTGTACATCATGTACAAACATATTGCGTGTGCATCATGTACAAACATCTTGCTTGTACATCATGTACAAACATCTTGCTTGTACATCATGTACAAACATCTTGCTTGTACATCATGTACAAACATATTGCTGTGCATCATGTACAAACATCTTGCTTGTACATCATGTACAAACATCTTGCTTGTACATCATGTACAAACATCTTGCTTGTACATCATGTACAAACATATTGCGTGTGCATCATGTACAAACATCTTGCTTGTACATCATGTACAAACATCTTGCTTGTACATCATGTACAAACATATTGCGTGTGCATCATGTACAAACATCTTGCTTGTACATCATGTACAAACATCTTGCTTGTACATCATGTACAAACATCTTGCTTGTACATCATGTACAAACATTTGCTTTTCATCATGTACAAACATTTGCTTTTCATCATGTACAAACATCTTGCTTGTACATCATGTACAAACATCTTGCTTTTACATCATGTACAAACATCTTGCTTTTACATCATGTACACACATCTTGCTTGTACATCATGTACAAACGCCAAAATCTTTCATGAAATAAACTCTTCGCCAGAAAACTTTTTTAAAACCCCTTGGAAAAATAAAAAATTGGGACCTTTTTAAAAATTAGTTAAAAAATATCAAATTTTTGAGAGGGGAAATTGAACCCACCTTTTACCCTGTTCCCTTGTTATCCCGGAGGAAAAAGATTAAGGGAAGGATACTGGAGATTGGAACATTACCCCCCGGCTTTCCCAAAACCCCTTTAGTGTTTCTTAAGGTTTCAGAAGTGCCAGGGGAAACGAGTTTAAGTTGAAGAAAAGGGAATAAAAAAAAAAAAAAAAAAAAAAAAAAAAAAAAAAAAAAAAAAAAAAAAAGGGGGGGGGGGGGGGGGGGGGGGGGGGGATTTTTTAAAAATTACGACCGGGAAAATTTATTCAACTTATGTCTACCCCGGGTCCCTATAATCAAAAATTTTCCTTCTTATTACAACATTTTATTTCAATGCACGTCCATTATTTCTTCCCAAAAATTTAAATAAAAATACAAAAGTCTGGCAAATACATTAAAAAAATTTCCCCCTTTTTAAGTAAAATTCTTGTTTTTGATATTAAACTAATCTTTTTTACTTGGCCCCCTTAAACTGTGGCTCCCCAAGTATAAAATTTTTTAAAAGTTTGCATTTAACATGCCAAAAAATTTATGTAAAATTTCACAAAAATTTGATGTAAAATTTAAAAATTGTGAAAAAACTAAAAAAATGGCGAAATAAAACAATTAGTTAACAAACACCAAATTTTTGGAAAAATAATGAACGCCAATTGTGTTTACCGTGACATTTTTGACTGGAGAGGAGGTGTACCGGTCAAGGTATCCGCCCGCATCTAACATTCAATGTTCTTCCCCCATCAATTTTCCTTTAATTCATAAAAATGCCATGGCATGAATGAAATGAAGGGAAAAAGGGGTGGTTCGCTAGGAATAGACACATTTCACCACCATCACGATGTTTTTGCCCCAAACCCTTTTTGTTGATTGTGTGAAGTGTCTATTCCTAGCGAACCAGCAAAAACCCTCATTTTAATAATTTGGGCAAATTGCATTTTTGAAAAGGGGGTTAGGGGGTTTTTTATTTTTTTTAAAAACAATTGAATGGTAAAATTGCTGCGATTACTTGACCCGGGACAACCCCCTCCCCCGGTTCACATGTCACGTCACACCATGGCGTCCCTATTCAAAATTGTTTTTGTTACTAAATGTTTATTTGTGCATTGATTATTTCTTCAAAAATTTCAAATAAAAATCAAAAGTGTGGGAAATACATTAAAAATGTTGCCCTTTTTAATTTCAAAATTTGTAGATGTTAGAGTTAATAAACAGACTTTTAAGTTGGCCCCCAAAATTTCAACAGTGGTCCCCTGTGGTAATTAGAGTTAAAAATTTGAATGCAAACTTGAAAATGTACTTTCCCCCAAAAAGTTTCAAGATGACCCCTAAGGGTGTCATACGGAAGTGGTTAAAACGTCCCGAAAAAATTAAAAAGGGTAAAAAAGAATGTGGTTTCCCCTTTTTTGTAAGGGGAAAAATTTGACAAAGAAAGCCAGATTTTTAAAGGTAATGTTAGGGAATGTTTAACCAAATTAATGGACTTTACCCTTATGTGTTGGGAAAAAAAAAGCAAGTTTAAAAAAGTTTTTTGTACAAGATCCTAATGTAATGGTCCCCAAATTTTGGGAAAAAGAAAACATGGTGACATATTTCAGGTTTTTGTCAAATGACATTCAACTTTTTGGCCCAAATGGGTTCCCCCTGTTTGGCCTTTTTTAATAAAGGTTTTTTTTACAAAAATAAAATTTTTTGTTTTTTCCCCTCATGCCGTTTAAAAAATTACAAATGTTTGAAAAATAGTACAAGCATGTTTACAAACCAGCAATTTTTATGTGTTCAGCGGGAAATTGACATAGTAAAGGAGATGTTTTAATGATTAAAGCAGTTTAAATGATGTCATCAAAATTGAAGAGTAACCCAAAATGGTAAATTAGCAGTGTGGGGGTGTGCAATGAATTGTTTGTTTTGTTTTTCAAAGGTGGTGGTAATTTTAGAATGTTCACGGAAATTGAACTTTTGAAAATGTTGTCGTTTTCTGTTTAAAGAACCCACTGAAAATTCATTTTTGTGTGTTTTGTTAAGGTTCGAGTATTGTAAAAGATATGTTTTTTTTTAAAAAATTTTTTTGGACAAAATTTTTAAAATTTTTTTTTTATATTTCGGTCCATTTTATGTGAACCGGATAAAAAAACAAAAAATTTTTATATAAAAATTCATAAAAAACAAAAAGCCTCTTGAAGAATGTTTTTGTGTAAATTTTTTGTTACATATTTTACACGCCAAGTGGGGCTGTTTTTTGCAGTGGTGACATAAAGTCAAACCCAAATTCCCCCTGAGGTTTTTGCCAGTGTGGGTGAAGTAAGCTTTGAACAGGTCCCTCCATTGTTAACCCCCCTCACAACCCCCCCATTTGTACATGTGTACAAACGAGAGTTGACATGAGTAACCAGATGTTTGTACATGATGTAAAGCAATTTTGTACATAGTACATGCAGATGTTGTACATGATGTACAAGCAAGATGTTTGTACATGATGTACATGCAAGATGTTTGTAATGTTACAAGCAAGATGTTGTACATGATGTACATCAAGATGTTTGTACATGATCAGAAATGTTTGTACATGATGTACATGCAAGATGTTTGTACATGATGTACAAGCGATGTTGTACATGATGTACAAGCAAGATGTGTGTACATGATGTACAGCAGATGTTTGTACATGATGTACAAGCAGATGTTGTACATGATGTACAAGCAGATGTTTGTACATGATTCAAGCAATATGTTTGTACATGATGTACGCAAGATGTTTGTACATGATGTACAACAAGAGTCATGATGAAGCAGATTTGTACATGATACAGCAATATTGTACACATGTTTAGATAGATTGTTTGTACATATTTTCGACGAACAAGAGTGTTTGGGCAGTGATGAACAACACACTCGCAATACTGTGTTGTACTGCTGGTACAGCAAGATGTTGGACAGGTACCAGATGTTTGTACGATGTACAAGCAATTTTAGTAATGTTAACGCAATAGTGTACTTGTACATGTGTATTCTCAGATTTAATGTACAATATGTACAGACATGTTTCGTCATGATGTACAAGCAAGATGTTTGTACGTTTCACGCAATAGTTTGTACATGATGTACAGAGATGTTTTACATGATGTACAAGCAAGATGTTTGACTGATGTACAAGCAAGATGTTTACATGATGTACACGCAAGATGTTTGTTGATGTTATGTTGACATACATTGGTTCTCTTCCACATTGTGGTAAATATCCAACGTTCAGACTCTCTCATAATGCAAACTGTTCAAACATGCAGTACAGAAAGGTTTTCTGTGTTTTGGATGAACAGTTACACGTACAATTGAAGCTCTTGAAAGCTTTTTGTAAATATGGCTGGAAAAAAAGGGACTTCAAGTAATTAATATTACCAAAGAAAATTGCTTCTAATTTTTATCTCATTTCAGTTACCATCATAGATTACACAATACTCATATTTAGCATATTTGTTCATAGTTTCCAGGAGTAAACCTCTTGGGAAGTTTTTCCTGCGTGTTTATATAAAGTTGAAATACACATTTGTCTTTCGATAAAGTGGTCCAGAAATTTTCAAAACCTCAGCGTACCAGTTACATTTGATGAAAGCAAGTGCACCTGATATTCCATGAAGTTTACTAAAGAACAATACATATTGTAAAGCATACACAAATTTCACATCTTTAAATGATGAAGCTTAATGATTTTGTTTGATTGTCCCTGAGCTTAATTTTCATGGATACAGGCAATATAGAAGTGTTACTATTACGTGTATTATCACTATTGGAATATAAATTGTGGTCATGTAGATATTGCATTTGTGCACCTCGCTAATTGATGGAGCCAGTTCCCGGTAGGAAAGACAAGTTGTTCTGCGAGCTTCTCTGGTGTTGGGACGGGATAATAGCATTTGTGGTGACATCTGCACTGAGCTAGGATTTCCCTGTAATTAGCGTTCGGCTTTGGACAACGTGGGTGGTCCACCCGGATGTCCGGGGTTGCTCCAATGGTGGGGCAAAAAAGGCAGTGGACGAGGTATGGAAGAAATGTTCTCCTTTGTTATATTGGCATCCCTGGCTGGCGGATTAGGGACACACTGGTGGCGCCACCATAGATCGGTGCGCTACACCCCGCCGTTACGTCAGCCGCGCCGGACATGCCAATGGTGGTATACACCGCGTCCGGTACCGCCACGACGGCGTCAATGCCACACGAATTAATTTAACTGTGCAACACGCGTCCTGACGA
>JAODUO010002691.1:0-17500 GCA_025642075.2 Ridgeia piscesae
AGATAAGGGTGTGAGCGAAATAGGGTGAGAGTGAGATAGGGTCTGCTTAAGATAGGGTGTGAGATAGGGTGAGAGTGAGATAGGGGGTGAGTGAGATAGTGTGTCCAGGCAATAGGGTGTCTGGGGTAATAGGGTGACATGCTGCTGGGGTGCCTGGCAATAGGGTGACATGGTAATAGGGTGTCTGGGCTAGATGAGATGAGATAGGGTGTGAGTGAGATAGGGTGTGAGTGAGATAGGGTGAGAGTGAGATAGGGTGAGTGAGATAGGTTGAGACACTTGTGTTACACACACTTGTGTTAAAAACATATTTGTGTTACAGACTTATGTGTGCTACAGATACACTTGTGTTACAGACATTCTTGTGTTACAGACATTCTTGTGTTATAGACACACTTGTGTTAAAAGACACTTGTGTTATCGACACACTTGTGTTAAAAGACATATTTTTTTACAGACATATGTGTGCTACAGATACAGTTGTGTTACAGATACACTGGTGTTACAGACATACTTGTGTTACAGACACACTTGTGTTGTTAAGACATATTTGTGTTACAGACATATGTGTGTTACAGATACACTTGTGTTACAGATACACTGGTGTTAAAAGACACGCTTGTGTTACAGACACACTTGGGATACAGACACACTTGGGTTACAGACACACTTGTGTCACAAACACACTTGGGTTACAGACACACTTGGGTTACTTATGTAAGTGTTGCATATTAACTTGTGTTAGACATTATAGACACACTTGTGTTACAAACATGTTTGTCACACAGACATGTTTGTACACTGATACACAGGAACAATCTTTGCCATGTAATACAGACAATCGCACAGGTTGTTTTGACACTTCTTGTAATAATAATAATAATTATTATACTGTTTCTTAATATAGCACTTTTTAAGTAACTAAATGTAAACCAAATCAAAGCGCTTCACATTAACATGATGTGTTGTTTAATAATCTAAAATATAAATGAATTAAATACATAAGCTAAAATAAAATAATTAAACTAAGATAAATAATTAAGTGTGCTAAGATAAATAAATAATAAATATGCTAAGATGAATAAATAAAATAAATAAATTGGGGAGTAAAAATACAGTTTCAAACAGAACAATTTAAAACCAGGTCAATGCTATAAAACATAGACTAGTGCCATCAAGGCAGGCAATGCACCCGAAATAGATAAGTTTCTAGTTATTTCAGGAAAGCTGCCAATCTTCCAGTTGACCACTTCACATATGTCTCTACATAAAAGTTCCACCAATGTGTCAGTGACATCTCTGAGACGTTAATAGAACTAGTCACCTTCAGCTGGTATTGTTGCTCTTCAAAGTAGTTAGTGTTTCCCTTTGACGTCACGTCCCGTGGCACTGGGGTGTTGGCCCCATTCCGGATCTGAAACAGAACGCAATAGTCATTGATCGGTTCGTGTAAGTTCACAAAAACATTCCACTAACATGTTTTACTCTGAAGATTTCACTCTCAAGGTTTCACTCTCAAGGTTTCACTCTCAAGGTGACTGACTATAGCGGGAAATTGTCCTTGCGATACATAGTAACAACAAAGTCATGTAATGCTTCACTTTTTGTGTGAGTCTGTATGTCCTCACTTAGTAGCCATTGTGACAATGGATGACTGACCGCTTGAGTGGACACAGTGACCACAACAACAATCTTATAATTCAAAAGAAATATATCTCGGCCAGGACCAACAGTTGGGATCTGAACAGGAAACCAGATCCCCATGAACCTTGCTTGCTAGTGTTCACTTAATATACGAAGTAATCTTTAGGAATAGTGGTAGCTTCTAGTATTTCTTGCATCAAGCCGTTATTAATATTATTATTTTAACAAGGAGAATAAACCATATTTTCAATCAAATATCAAATATAAAATATAAATTTTGATGGCATTTTTCGTCATCACTGGGAAATGATCATTTAAAAGTGCTACAAGTCTGAAGAAAAAGACAGAAACATAAGCGTAACGAAGCGTGATGAAGCGTGCATGCATGCGAGAGAGTTACCATGACGAGGGTGTGTTTGAGCGTGCTCAGATGTTCCTGCAGGTTGTCCTTCTGGTCCTGGAGTTGCTCCAGCTCTGTGGCGTCTCGATGCGGGATCGTTCCAGCTCCAGCATCCCCTCCATCACTTCCTGGGCACAGGGGTGATAGGGTGACACACAGATAGGGTGACAGTGAGATAGGTGTGAGTGAGATAGGGTGAGAGTGAGATAAGGGTGTGAGCGAAATAGGGTGAGAGTGAGATAGGGTCTGCTTAAGATAGGGTGTGAGATAGGGTGAGAGTGAGATAGGGGGTGAGTGAGATAGTGTGTCCAGGCAATAGGGTGTCTGGGGTAATAGGGTGACATGCTGCTGGGGTGCCTGGCAATAGGGTGACATGGTAATAGGGTGTCTGGGCTAGATGAGATGAGATAGGGTGTGAGTGAGATAGGGTGTGAGTGAGATAGGGTGAGAGTGAGATAGGGTGAGTGAGATAGGTTGAGACACTTGTGTTACACACACTTGTGTTAAAAACATATTTGTGTTACAGACTTATGTGTGCTACAGATACACTTGTGTTACAGACATTCTTGTGTTACAGACATTCTTGTGTTATAGACACACTTGTGTTAAAAGACACTTGTGTTATCGACACACTTGTGTTAAAAGACATATTTTTTTACAGACATATGTGTGCTACAGATACAGTTGTGTTACAGATACACTGGTGTTACAGACATACTTGTGTTACAGACACACTTGTGTTGTTAAGACATATTTGTGTTACAGACATATGTGTGTTACAGATACACTTGTGTTACAGATACACTGGTGTTAAAAGACACGCTTGTGTTACAGACACACTTGGGATACAGACACACTTGGGTTACAGACACACTTGTGTCACAAACACACTTGGGTTACAGACACACTTGGGTTACTTATGTAAGTGTTGCATATTAACTTGTGTTAGACATTATAGACACACTTGTGTTACAAACATGTTTGTCACACAGACATGTTTGTACACTGATACACAGGAACAATCATTTTCCAAGTAATACAGACAATCGCACAGGTTGTTTTGACACTTCTTGTAATAATAATAATAATTATTATACTGTTTCTTAATATAGCACTTTTTAAGTAACTAAATGTAAACCAAATCAAAGCGCTTCACATTAACATGATGTGTTGTTTAATAATCTAAAATATAAATGAATTAAATACATAAGCTAAAATAAAATAATTAAACTAAGATAAATAATTAAGTGTGCTAAGATAAATAAATAATAAATATGCTAAGATGAATAAATAAAATAAATAAATTAGGGAGTAAAAATACAGTTTCAAACAGAACAATTTAAAACCAGGTCAATGCTATAAAACATAGACTAGTGCCATCAAGGCAGGCAATGCACCCGAAATAGATAAGTTTCTAGTTATTTCAGGAAAGCTGCCAATCTTCCAGTTGACCACTTCACATATGTCTCTACATAAAAGTTCCACCAATGTGTCAGTGACATCTCTGAGACGTTAACAGAACTAGTCACCTTCAGCTGGTATTGTTGCTCTTCAAAGTAGTTAGTGTTTCCCTTTGCCGTCACGTCCCGTGGCACTGGGGTGTTGGCCCCACTCCGGATCTGAAACAGAACGCAATAGTCATTGATCGGTTCGTGTAAGTTCACAAAAACATTCCACTAACATGTTTTACTCTGAAGATTTCACTCTCAAGGTTTCACTCTCAAGGTTTCACTCTCAAGGTGACTGACTATAGCGGGAAATTGTCCTTGCGATACATAGTAACAACAAAGTCATGTAATGCTTCACTTTTTGTGTGAGTCTGTATGTCCTCACTTAGTAGCCATTGTGACAATGGATGACTGACCGCTTGAGTGGACACAGTGACCACAACAACAATCTTATAATTCAAAAGAAATATATCTCGGCCAGGACCAACAGTTGGGATCTGAACAGGAAACCAGATCCCCATGAACCTTGCTTGCTAGTGTTCACTTAATATACGAAGTAATCTTTAGGAATAGTGGTAGCTTCTAGTATTTCTTGCATCAAGCCGTTATTAATATTATTATTTTAACAAGGAGAATAAACCATATTTTCAATCAAATATCAAATATAAAATATAAATTTTGATGGCATTTTTCGTCATCACTGGGAAATGATCATTTAAAAGTGCTACAAGTCTGAAGAAAAAGACAGAAACATAAGCGTAACGAAGCGTGATGAAGCGTGCATGCATGCGAGAGAGTTACCATGACGAGGGTGTGTTTGAGCGTGCTCAGATGCTCCTGCAGGTTGTCCTTCTGGTCCTGGAGTTGCTCCAGCTCTGTGGCGTCTCGATGCGGGATCGTTCCAGCTCCAGCATCCCCTCCATCACTTCCTGGGCACAGGGGTGATAGGGTGACACACAGATAGGGTGACAGTGAGATAGGTGTGAGTGAGATAGGGTGAGAGTGAGATAAGGGTGTGAGCGAAATAGGGTGAGAGTGAGATAGGGTCTGTTAAGATAGGGGGGAGATAGGGTGAGAGGAGATGGGGGGTGAGTGAGATATGTGTCCGGGAATAGGGTGTCGGGGGAATAGGGTGACAGCTGTGGGGTGCCTGGCAATAGGGTGACATGGTATAGGGTGTCTGGGCTAGATGAGATGAGATAGGGTGTGAGTGAGATAGGGTGTGAGTGAGATAGGGTGAGAGTGAGATAGGGTGAGTGAGATGGGTTTAGAACTTGTGTTACACACACTTGTGTTAAAAACATATTTGTGTTACAGACTTATGTGTGCTACAGATACACTTGTGTTACAGACATTCTTGTGTTACAGACATTCTTGTGTTATAGACACACTTGTGTTAAAAGACACACTTGTGTTATAGACACACTTGTGTTAAAAGACATATTTGTGTTACAGACATATGTGTGCTACAGATACACTTGTGTTACAGATACACTGGTGTTACAGACATACTTGTGTTACAGACACACTTGTGTTGTTAAGACATATTTGTGTTACAGACATATGTGTGTTACAGATACACTTGTGTTACAGATACACTGGTGTTAAAAGACACACTTGTGTTACAGACACACTTGGGTTACAGACACACTTGGGTTACTTTTTAAAAAGGGGGTTTAAAAAGGGTTTTGGGTTTTACATATTAACTTGTGTTAGACATTATAGACACACTTGTGTTACAAACATGTTTGTCACACAGACATGTTTGTACACTGATACACAGGAACAATCATTGCCAAGTAATACAGACAATCGCACAGGTTGTTTTGACACCTCTTGTAATAATAATAATAATTATTATACTGTTTCTTAATATAGCACTTTTTAAGTAACTAAATGTAAACCAAATCAAAGCGCTTCACATTAACATGATGTGTTGATTAATAATCTAAAATATAAATGAATTAAATACATAAGCTAAAATAAAATAAATAAACTAAGATAAATAATTAAGTATGCTAAGATAAATAAATAATAAATATGCTAAGATGAATAAATAAAATAAATAAATTAGGGTGTAAAAATACAGTTTCAAACAGAACAATTTAAAACCAGTCAATGCTATAAAACATAAACTAGTGCCATCAAGGCAGGCAATGCACCCGAAATAGATAAGATTCGAGTTATTTCAGGAAAGCTGCCAATCTTCCAGTTGACCACTTCACATATGCTCTACATAAAAGTTCCACCAATGTGTCAGTGACATCTCTGAGACGTTAATAGAACTAGTCACCTTCAGCTGGTATTGTTGCTCTTCAAAGTAGTTAGTGTTTCCCTTTGACGTCACGTCCCGTGGCACTGGGGTGTTGGCCCCATTCCGGATCTGAAACAGAACGCAAAGTCATTGATCGGTTCGTGTAAGTTCACAAAAACATTCCACTAACATGTTTTACTCTGAAGATTTCACTTCAAGGTTTCACTCTCAAGGTTTCACTCTCAAGGTGACTGACTATAGCGGGAAATTGTCCTTGCGATACATAGTAACAACAAAGTCATGTAATGCTTCACTTTTTGTGTGAGTCTGTATGTCCTCACTTAGTAGCCATTGTGACAATGGATGACTGACCCTTGAGTGGACACAGTGACCACAACAACAATCTTATAATTCAAAAGAAATATATCTCGGCCAGGACCAACAGTTGGGATCTGAACAGGAAACCAGATCCCCATGAACCTTGCTTGCTAGTGTTCACTTAATATACGAAGTAATTTTAGGAATAGTGGTAGCTTCTAGTATTTCTTGCATCAAGCCGTTATTAATATTATTATTTTAACAAGGAGAATAAACCATATTTTCAATCAAATATCAAATAAAAAATTTTTTGAGGCATTTTTCGTCATCACTGGGAAATGATCATTTAAAAGTGCTACAAGTCTGAAGAAAAAGACAGAAACATAAGCGTAACGAAGCGTGATGAAGCGTGCATGCATGCGAGAGAGTTACCATGACGAGGGTGTGTTTGAGCGTGCTCAGATGCTCCTGCAGGTTGTCCTTCTGGCCCGGGATTGCTCCAGCTCTGTGGCGTCTCGAGCGGGATCGTTCCAGCTCCAGCATCCCCTCCATCACTTCCTGGGCACAGGGGTATAGGGTACACACAGATAGGGTGACAGTGAGATAGGTGTGAGTGAGATAGGGTGAGAGTGAGATAAGGGTGTGAGCGAAATAGGGTGAGAGTGAGATAGGGTCTGCTTAAGATAGGGTGTGAGATAGGGTGAGAGTGAGATAGGGGGTGAGTGAATAGGGTCCAGGCAATATGTCGGGGGAATAGGGTGACAGCTGTGGGGTGCCTGGCAATAGGGTGACATGGTATAGGGTGTCTGGGCTAGATGAGATGAGATAGGGTGTGAGTGAGATAGGGTGTGAGTGAGATAGGGTGGAGTGAGATAGGGTGGGGAAAGGGGAGAGGGATAGGTGTGATGAGATAGGGTGTCCAGGCAATAGGGTGTCTTGGGATATAGGGTGACAGGCTGATAGGATGTCTGGGCAATAAGGTGACAGGCTGATAGGATGTCTGGGCAATAAGGTGACAGGCTGATAGGATGTCTGGGCAATAGGGTGACAGGCTGATGGGGTGCCTGGCAATAGTGTGTCTGTATGGTGTGTGTGTGTGTGTGTGTGTGCGTACGTGCGTGGGTGGTGTGGTGTGTTGTGGTGTGCTTTGGCGTGTGCCCGCTTACCCCCCGGCACCACTTACCCAATGGCACTGCTCTACCCACGGGCCCTGCTCTACCACTGGCACGGGGCCCCCCCCTCTACCCCCCGGCACCTCTCTACCCACGGCACCCCTACCCACTGGCACCCTCTACCCCCGGCACCACTCTCCCCAACCGGGGCACCACTCTACCCACTGGCACCCTCTCCCAAACCGGCACCACTCTACCCACTGGCACCCCCCCCTCCCTTCCCCAAACCGGGCCCCCTTACCCACTGGCCCCGCTCTCCCCACTGGCACCCTCTCCCCAACCCAACCCCCCACCCTCTACCCACTGGCACCTCTACCCACTGGCACCACTCTCCCCACTGGCACCCTTACCCACGGGCACCACTTACCCACTGGCACCCTCTACCCACGGGCAAATGGGTCTACCCCGGGCCACCCTTTCCCCTGGGAAACCCCCCCTTACCCACTGGCACTGCTCTACCCACTGGCACCCTCTACCCACTGGCACCCTCTACCCACTGGCACCCTCTCCCCCTGGCACCTTCTACCCACTGGCACCCTCTACCCACTGGCACCACTCTACCCACTGGCACCTTCTACCCACTGGCACCGCTCTACCCACTGGCACCACTCTACCCACTGGCACCACTCTACCCTCTGGCACCTCTCTACCCACTGGACCTCTCTACCCATTGGCACCACTCTACCCACCGGCACCACTCTAACCACTGGCACCGCTCTACCCACTGGCTTGGTGTAGGAATAAGAGGTAACATACCCGCCGCGCTATTTCCAAATGTTCCGCTCTCAGATAGTTGAGTTCGTCTCCAAGCCGATTGGCTCGGCTGTAGTGCGCCTGGGCGATGCCTTCAAGGTCTGCAATCTCGGCAGCCGACTTCTCTCTAATCTGACGAACCTCCTGGTGAGTAAACAATGAATCATAAAGGTGGATCAAAAGAATACCCAATAGAAACAGCATTGTTTGAATTTCTGTGAGGAATGTTTTAGTGTCGAGTCATTTGGGCAGCGTGATATCTAAGACGTCAAATTATGACCGATGTCAGTCGGTGTTTTTCTGCGTACAGATACAAGCAACATTTTGATTGCGATCCAAGCAAATCAGTGTCTGATTTTAGCAGAAATTACAGGGTGTCAGGTGAGAGACTTAGAGACTGGATAGTGGAAAAATTGGTATTACAATTTCATTTTTTTTATATAGCACGTATGTGAATGAATGTCTGAACATTTTAATACCCTAGTAGAAAAATCCTGGCAGGCAATGAAGCTAACGTTATAATGGCTGCCTATGGGGAACTCAATTGTGTTCTTATGTCTACAAACGTGTTTACAGGACGTGTTTTAGTGTCTCAGTCTCACCTGGTCTCTACACTATATTATCTACAAACATGTTTAGAGGATGTGTCTCAATCTCAGTCTCTGTGTGGGTCTCATCTGGTCTCTATGCTACACTATTACAAACATGTTTAGGGGATGTGTCTCAGTCACAGTCTCTGTGTAGGTCTCATCTGGTCTCTATACTACACTATTACAAACATGTTTAGAGGATGTGTCTCAGTCTCTGTGTAGGTCTCATCTGGTCCCTATAATACACTATTACAAACATGTTTAGAGGATGTGTCTCAGTCTCAGTGTAGGTCTCATCTGGTCTCTATGCTACACTATTACAAACATGTTTAGAGGATGTGTCTCAGTCTCTGTGTAGGTCTCATCTGGTCTCTATAATACACTATTACAAACATGTTTAGAGGATGTGTCTCAGTCTCTGTGTAGGTCTCATCTGGTCTCTATGCTACACTATTACAAACATGTTTAGAGGATGTGTCTCAGTCGCAGTCTCATCTGGTCTCTATACTGCGCTATGTACAAATGTGTTTAGAAGACATGTCTCAGTCTCACCTGGTCTCTATACTATACCACCTACAAACATGTTTAGAAGACATGTCTCAGTCACAGTCTCCCCTCGTCTCTATACTATACTACCTGCAAACATGGTTTGAAGACATGTCTCAGTCTCACCTGGGCTCATATGCATGTCCCCAGACTAGGTTAGGCGCCGCACAGGCACTACCCTCCGACTAACTGTGCCGTGGCCTAGCGAGTGATTCAGTCGGTATGCATGAGCCGGTCGCAGTGCGATTTAGCCGCCGCATAGTTGGTCTGCAGACCGCGATCCTGAGAGTCAGTTTGAAAAGCTATTACCGCTTCGAAACAGGGATTCCCCACGAATTGTGCCGCATTGCGCACGCGCGCGGTGACGCACAGGGTCAAAGCGGCGGTTCATCGCAGGACGTGGTCAGTGTTTGTTTACATTAAGCTTGGCACGGAAGTCAGCGAAGGTGGGAAGCGCGTAGAGAAAAAAGTTAAGCGTAAGCCGACCTGTCGAGATGACGAAATAATATTTTTAATTGAGGGAATCGGCAACGAAAAAAGTATTTTGATGAGCAAGTTACAAAATTCGGTAACAAAGAATAAAAAGGAAGTTTGGCGAGAGGCGAGCTCAACGCTGAAGTGAATTCGCTCGGGATGGCGCTAAGAACGGAGGACGACCTAAACAAAAGGGGAAAGATTTGAAATCTGCGGTCTTTGAACGCACTACGTGATCAGGGAAAAGTGGTAGGCAGACCACCAAGCACACCTCCACTGTATGCTGATATCATAACACACCCCCATCGTATATAATAGCCACTATTGGCTTCTTTACGACGTATCCCATTCAGATTCAGATAATGGATACAACTGGTGAAGGAACCGATATGGCGATGTGACAACGGAATTGATGGCGAGTATTCACATCTCGTCAAACGAATGATTACTGTCTGTGGTGTGTGTTGTACTTTCAAGTGTCACCGTATTATGTACAATTCCTTATTTACTACAGTGTCTTCTCTGCTAAAAAAAATAATAGAAATTAAACAAATGAAATAAAATCCCCAGTGTTTTTTATTTAAATTTAATTATTTTATTTTGTGATATTTATGCTTGTGATATATTACAACAAAATTAAGTGGCCCTAAAGCGAGGACTGACTGTTTTCAGACTTGTTGATAGCATAAATTATAACACAAAATAAATTTATATTAAAACATATACTAGTATTGTAATTATTGTTGGAGTACAATTATTACAACTATAATTCTCATTTCGAAAAAAAAGAACCAAATGCATTAATGGAACATATCATGACACTTTATTTATAATAGTTCAACATCCATTAGTAAATCAAACATATGCCTATATTCAAATTTATATAATGATTTGAGTGCTACAAACAGTTGTATTGTGAAAGAAACTCTTATGCAGAACTGTTATACAGAAATAATTATTATGTACAGTAATATGCAACTCATACACGATACAATGAAAATAACCTATTAACACAATACGTAAATATGTAATATTTACAAAACTTATAATGTTCATGTTTCAGTGCAAGGCACAGACAGCTTCATGCTGGACACAGGTGATGGGCAGGCTATGGCTCTGCCAGTGGATGATGCATGGGTGAGCAATCTCAATTAATCTTTGATTTCCCTATCTAATTAGCAATGTCAAACAGCTTATGTAAACATTGAGGGTTGCATCAAGCATCCTAATAATTGAAACTTCCCAGTATAAAAAAGAGAGAGAGCCATCATAAAAATAGCAGAGTGGGGGACTCAAGTTACAGGCAGTCACCATAAAGTGACAGGCATCCATGACCAGGGCAATTATACTACAATAGCAATACACAAGAGCATGGTCAGCCCTAGAGTTGGTGGTGGACCAAGTTGGTGACTGGTAGAGTTACATAATAGGACAGAGGTCAATATCCACACTTTGTCACATCTACAATGATCTGTCACCTTCTAAATTCTAAACAATAATCATACTTACACATCCCCCACACACACACACACACACACACACACACACACACACACACACACACACACACACACACACACACACACACACACACACAGACAGAAAAACACACACACACACACACACACACACACACACACACACACACACACACACACACACACACACAGACAGACACACACACACAGAAAACACACACACACACACACACACACACACACACACACACACACACACACACACACACACACACACACACACACACACACACACACACACACACACACACACACACACACACACACACACACACACACACACAAAACACACACAAAAAAACACACACACACACACACACACACACACACACACACACACACACACACACACACACACACACATGTTGGTGTGTGGGAGTGTACATACATTTTTAATCTAGTGAACATCTTGTATATTATGTGAGTAAATAGCATGTTGGGTAAGACTGAACCATGGCGACATACAGGTATAGTGACTCTATTCTTCAGTTACAGAAAACATGATTGACTATGTCAATAATAAAGTCACGTCTAATTCAAATAAGTTACTAAAGGAACATGTTTTGGCATTCCAGATGTATCATCATCTGTGATGCCTGCACCACTGCCAGAACCTCCACCACAGCCTGAGCCAGGTGCCAGCTGGTTTATGCAAGTGGAGCCACTAAAGCAGCAGTTAACTGCTACTTTGACAGCTATGTTGACACAGTGGGCATCTGTGTATGACCATTCCTGTTGATTCCGCGTGTTGAGGATCGTTGAGAGAATATATACCCACTGTCCCCAAGAAACACACCAGTCAATGATTTTGTGGCGACTCGAATGCTGCAAACAGCTGCGATTCCCTCAGGATTCTGGAATCTTGGCCCGAACCCGGCCACTTGGCAAATGGCAGTGCAGTTCATAATCCTCATGTTAGCATCACATATAACTGCAACAGAGACAGATGACACTCATTTAATGTGCATGTTTTTATACATGAGTCAATGTATTTTTTTAATACTTTATATTGTGTAGTTATTACTAGTTTGTGCATGAAACAAAACCGTGTCTTAAATTTTATTTAGAAGTGGTCATTAGCACAGGGGTGAAATAAAATTATTTCTTTTGTAACTGATGCATTTCAAACAGCACTTTATTGTTAAATTTAAATGACACAGTAAAATAGTACCTGAATTTTTTGCATTTAAACACATTTATAGCATTAAACATGCAAATACCAAAAAAACCTAGCATGCAGGAATCTCTATTATATACTATACTGTCCTCAAAGTGTAGCCATGTGTTATCTATCAGCTGCAAGGAGCACTTGAACAAACAATAGTAGGAGGGGGTGTGGGCAGGTGTTGGTGTTACTAATTGGAATTAAGTGGCCAGTGCAAATAAGGCTGCTACTTTAATCAGAGGAAACATCAGTGACTGGCACAAGAGGCAAAATTAACTGTTTCACAATGTACAGTGTATAGGTGTTTCACATAAGTGAAAAAAATTATTATTCAAGGACCCTGTATATTGGTCAAATCAATACATCATCATATTTGTGTCATTATTACATGATATATTCCTATATAGCTACAGTTGGTATGCTGTCAAATGTCAACAATGTAGGCAAGTAATGCTGTTTGAGAAACTCCTACCTCCCCTCAACTATACAGAGCAAATATGTGTTAGCAGTCTTATTAGCAACAAAACAAAGCTGCTCACAGGTGACAACTAGACAATTTACCCTGCTTTCATTGGTATGACCTCAGTGATAATGGTTTTCTTTCTTACTAGAAAATGTGGTCAATTTTCAAATGATCTAGTGAAAATTTTGACTGAAGAAAAGCGAATGAAATCTAACTCTTCATTTAATAATAACCGTACTCAAATAAAAGTACTTGAAATATTATTTGAAAAAAATCAATAATTTAGGGAAGAATTTAAATACAAATTTATACAACCAATTCATTTTAAGTAGTGTCAAATACAATTACAAATAGTTAATACAATTTATTTATATTTCAATTATGAAGTTGTATTTAAATCTATGTTTGATCATGTATTCGTATACTTTTACATTGGTTGCTTTGGTACACACATGCACACACAAAACACACTGATTCATTCCAAGTACTTCAAGAAATAGTTCAGTAAATAGGTTATTACCTAGTATGTTACAACAGTCACATTGCATAAAGGTTTTGGGAAATTTAAACTATTTTATAAATCACACGTTACCTGGACGTTTATCGAGTGAAACTTCTTCCTGTTGATATATTCGTGCTCGGGCGGACGTGGGTCCCGTCAATGCATGCCACCATGGTGGGGAATCCTGCTAGCCGGAGGAACTTCGCCTTGTGCCGGTCGGCTTGTTGTTGCGTCGGTAGCTGTATCTACTCATGCATCCGAGCGACCAAAGCGTTGGTCACACGGTAATGGTTCGGGATCGGTTGACTGGTCGATGCCGATGATCTCAGCCACCAAGTTCTAGAAACAAACTTGCATACATCCGCAAAGCCACTACAACTTGCAGAGTAGCCGGCAAGGGGCCTTGTCGCGTGTCGGGGTACTCTAAGTCGTCTCGCAGTTCATCTACGATTGTAAGGATATCGTGTCGGCGAAATCTAAACTTGTCGTATAACTCCACGTCGTCTACATATCCATGGATTCCTCCTATCCCGGAATACCCGATTTCGCTTCAAATTCCTCCTGTGTTTCTTCCCAAAATACCACGGCCGCCATTTTTCACCACCGCCTAAGAGTTACACCTCCTAGCTAGCGAGCCTAGAGATAGGCGGTCGAAGTGCGGGCAACAGCCTAAAATCGAGCCTATGCAGTGCTCATGCATACCGGATTAGCGAACTTGCGACCTCGCAACCGAGTTATACCCAGTTTCACGAGTTATATATAATTAGTCCCTGGCCATGCATACGGCCCCTGGTCTCTATACTATACTACCTGCAAACATGGTTAGAAGATATGTCTCAGTCTCACCTGGTCTCTATACTATACTACCTGCAAACGTGGTTAGAAGATATGTCTCAGTCTCAGTCTCACCTGGTCTCTGTCCTCCAGGTCGTGTCTGAGACTCATCACTTCATCCTCCAGTTGTTGTATCCCCAGAGCCCTCTCAGACGACTCCTGCGACACAGAACATGAAGTATCCACACATAGATCATGGGCAGACTGTCAAGACCAGTGTGACACTGATGACATGAGTATCAAGATGTCATGTGACACTGATGACATGAGTATCATGACGTCATGTGACACTGATGACATGAGTATCATGACGTCATGTGACACTGATGACATGAGTATCATGACGTCGTGCACAGTGTTTCTTAACCATAGGTAAATTCTGTGATAGAAAATGTAGTTTTCTAAGAAATCATAATTACTTTGGCACATACTGTGTGAAGCTGATTGATCAAAATGTTTATGTTTCACATCCTAATCTCCAAAGTACGATAATGTATTACAAAATAACTATATGTTGGATCCTTGAACAATTTGTTTCAGAGGAATGTAATTTTAGATATTCCTGTCAAACAAAATATACACCCCAATTTGTCCTCAGTGTTGCTTTTTATTTCTGTTCAATTCTATTCTTGCGTTCTGTAATTGCATATATTAAGTTTATATCACATTGTAGCTAAGTCTAGGATATATTTGCATTAGTACGCTTTCCTAATGTCAATGTGTTGTTACCATGGAGACCTGAACTAATGTATGTGGTTACTAAGCGGTCAATGGTTCCTTACCATAGAAACCTGTGTCTATAAACTGGTGAGTTCCTCACATGACCTTGACAAGGCTGTCATTAATTCATCCTTCTCAGCATCCCTCTTGGCAATCTCTCGCGCTGAGAACATAACAGACAAACCCGTCTTTACAAGACTGTCAGCAAATAACACAAAGTGACGATAAATGGTTGACCAACCAGTCAATCTCAGTGTTCCCCCCGCACTTCCCTCCCATTCACAATTACATGGTCTAGTGACTGGAGTCTAACTGAAAAAAGAGCAAACACTTCAATATCATAGACGCAGAATGTATGATATTTAAAAATAATAAATTTTAAATATGCACCTAACTGAGAGTTGATTATGAATTTATAAATTAAATCACATTAAACTGTTGTATAAAATTAATGAATTAAATTAAATTAATTGCGTAACTCAAGTTAATAAATAAACAAGTGAATTGAACCGCGCCTGGTGTTAACCCACCAAGATTCTGGACTTTCTCGTCGAGTCCAACAAAGTTCTCCTGAGTCTTCTGTTGTCTCTCTGCCTCCATCTGAAACACACCAGTGATGCACAGGTCATGTGACATGTAGTAACACTCCACACAGTGTTACTATATTGAAATAACAGCCCCAATAAAAGTAAACAAATAGAGCAAAATCAGATATAAATTATAGAATACATAATTATCATGAGTTGTGTATGTGTGTGCGTGTGTGCACATGTGTGTGTGCGTGCATGCGTGCGTGCGTGCATGCACGTGTGTGTATGTGTGCGTGCATGCATGCACACATGTGTGTATATGTGCATGGCATAACTTATGTAAACTACCCACTGTAGTTATAAATGTTTTTGCAAGCTCTAATCACCACCTGCCTTCGTACAAGCCTGGGACATGAGTGAGTGGTTTCTCTAGCCACAGGGATGAGACAGGGGAGAGAAAAATAAAGGAAAAATTTACATGGGGCAAATAAGGGTGTGATATGAGTGAGCGAAGCGAGCGAACATCTCGGTCTGGGGGTTCGGGAAAAACTTTCAGTCTCTCAGAAGGTAAGCCCTCTGGGGTGTACCAAAAGCACAAAAATTGTCATTTTTTTAAATATGCATTTTAATGTTTCCGACCCAAGGGAAGGATTTTTTCATATTTCTTGTCAACATACCAGTACACATACATACACAAAGTACATACAGGTGGTATAAAGGTTAGAGACCTGACATGTAATCGGGTGATCTGGCTGAAGACATAATAACATTACATCACATCACCAACATCAGAATTCATGTACTCATTTTTTGCTTTTCGACTTTCTTTTTTGTTCTCGCAAGACCAACAGTTTGTTCAGGGCAGCCTTTCGCCCAGAGTTCTGTTTCTCTGTTTGGGTTTTGGTTGTACGTGGAACCTTCTTACTTTCTGTGTGGACTTCAGAAGTGGCAACCCTCGTGGCACCTGGCTCCTTGGGTCGAGTTTTAGCATTGAAGAATACCATATTATCGCCCACAAGCCGGCCAAGTTTGCACTCGAGTAGATGGAACGAAACACACAAATTTTAAATACGTAAGACTCATCATACTGTTCACTGTAGAATGTGAGAAATCTCGCAAATATAGGCATTATGATCGCCAATTTCACTCACCGAATTAGGGCTAGATTTGCCAGCTTGATTCAGACAGATGTTTATCACTAGCGCAAACATTCATGCCGAGGTCATTCAGTGCTTCTTTCACGCGATTTGTTACTCTCAGCCAAGCAGAGAGCTTTTCATTTACTACAGCCAATCACAGCATCGTACTAAAAAGTTTCATTGATGATTCTGTCCCGGGTTCTGTGACCTTCCTCGCGCGATGCATTGTGGGTTGAGGCACGGTACTGCCATCAGGTTACACCCAGGACATTGCTAAACAGGGAATATTTGACATATCGTTTAGCCCAAGGTCTGGTTGTTAGTTACTGTGGGGGCCGGTGTGGTGCACTTGTGATGCATATCTACCGCAACTTATTGCACACAGTGAACAGCGAAGTAAAACGATCGATAGGTTTCTGACGACTGCCTTCAGCTGTTCAGGCTCAGCCGGGCTTGTTGCAAGCTTGGCTTGGCTCGAAGTTACGAACTCCCATATGCCCCCCCCTAAAAATTCTCCCCGGATTTACACGTTTCTCACGGGTGCGTTTTCTGACTACAAAATGCCGGAAAATCGGCAAAAACCGGAAAAATCTCATCCCTGTAGCCACCAGGGCGCCACAGGGAGAGGAGTGGGGACCAGTGCCCTTGACACCACCCAGACAGGAGCCAGGGCCACGAGAAGGCAGACAGGTTCCTCAGGCAACTGACAGTGAACCCATGCGAATATAATAATAATTAAAAAAATCATTTTAGTACCTTACTTTATTATTAATTATTCACTTATTAAGCTATTTTATTATTCATTTATTATTTTATTTTATCGATTACTTTTTGGTGATAAGTTTAGTTAAGTTTTATGTGATAAGTTCAGTTTATACATTTCATTTTTTAGAAGCTTTATTTGTTAATATTTAACATGTTATCTATGTAAGCTTAATTTATTGCATACATTTGATATATTCATGTTTTATCAATGTTGTATTTTATATGCCTCTGAGGGAAAGTATATT
>JAODUO010002691.1:20000-21475 GCA_025642075.2 Ridgeia piscesae
TGACTGGTCAGAGATATCTAGATGACCACTCACCCAACTAACGTCCTGCTCTTTCAGTTTCCTTTTTGTCTTCAAATCGGTCAGTTTGTCTTCGACCACCTGAAGAACACAGATGGAGAAATCAACACAACTGTGGGCAGCAGTGGTCGCGTGGTAGAGCGCCGGACTGTCAATCGCGGCGACGGTGGTTTAATCCCACCTACCGCCATTTCGAAACTTAGGCAATTTTGTTCACCCCACATTTGCCTGTGTCTTTCGGAAGAGACACAAAAAGACGGTGGTCCCTTCTATCTGGTATCTGTGCCAGTGGAAGTAAAAGATCCCACACAGGGGGTAAATGTGTAACCTGTAGTGGATTCACTAATTCTAGAGAAGGACAACTCTAAAAACCAATGACAAAATGGTCAGCAGGTTGACCGGTGGCTATTAATGGAAGAAGAATATAAGATGTCTACACTTTTTATTATGTACAAATATAAAAAATGGAGGTAAAATTATGAAATACCTTTAAGAAGACGTCATACCTTAATTTAGAGCCCTCGACTTATTATTTCCTGTTCAAGCTGTGTATCAAGAGAGTCAAGTTGTCGTGGTCATTTCTCCTTTGATTCCTGGAGCAACTGGAGCTCGGACTTGCTCCGCCACAGCTCTCTGTGGATCTGCTCTAGTTCCTCCTGACTTTTAGTTACCTGTAGAAATTGCACAGGTGAAAAGCAAATGTAGGTTCTTATATAGTGTGGTATTCAGTTGGTAAGACAGCTCAAGGCGCTTTATGTCTCCCTGGCAGAACATTCATCTGCACAGTATTAGGTCTTCTCAAGGGAATATTTTAGCCACGTTAAAATTAGTGCGAAAAGATTGACCATTCACAATTTCCAATGTCTATAGCCAGGTATTCTTTCATACAACTAAGTGAATTCAGACAATGTGGATTACACAAGCCCCTATGTGCCGACAGGATAACATATCACCTAATGATTAAAGCAGATTCTTATAAAGATTTTTATAAAGATGATTTTTAAACTGGACATGCTGAAGTTATTAACATACTACAGATCAATGAATCCGACTTGAGGCTAACCTAATTGACAACAGTATTATCCATGGTCACATTTGACCTTATTTGGTATGTCATGTGACACAAATGTCTCCTACCTGCTATGTCAACAAGGTCAGCTCATGTCGTTTCGTTGACATGATGTTGTCACTCTCCTGTGCTAGAGATAGTTTCTCTCTGCGCTCGTTCTCTGCTTGGGAAATTGACGATTCCATTTCCGACAATTTGCAACAAGTTCAGCTTCTTTCCCACTGGCCTTGGCTAAATGGAGGCCAGCTCCTCTGCCCAGAATTAGCCGAACAGTAATTTGTAACAGGAAGTTGTCTAGAACGTGGGAAAGTTAAACATCAAAGGGTATTGTGGCTAACTCTGTTCACCTCAGCATTATTGGTAATAATTTTTTTTGAAAGTTGATGTT
>JAODUO010002692.1:0-17961 GCA_025642075.2 Ridgeia piscesae
GGCACAAAACCAACACCTCCCTTTTGGGGCAGACTTCATGCCGTCACACTTAAACTGTGTCCACTGCAAGCATCTGGCACATGCCACAGATATATTTTCATCATCATTAATGCATCCTGTGCATGTGACACAGTACCACACAGGTTCACTGTTGACCTCGTTCACGACGGACTGGACCATGGCCCACGCATCAGCCGAAAGGTATTTTCTTAGGCACAACAGTGACACGTTGTCACCTGTTGCTGCTGATGTGCCAGTCCTGCCCATCACCTTGTCTGACGAGATAGGTGTGGCACTTTTGATGCTGCATTCCGCCGTTTCAGCATCCACGAACCAGGACAGCATCACTGCAGACATATCAATCAACCATTATGAGATGCAATACATGCTTGTATAAATACTTTCAGCCTTTTTTATTTTAAAGAAACATTCAGTTAAATTGTGCAAATTTTAACCATGTTATCTATTATTTTATTCTCTGTTAGTTAGTCATTTAAGACTACAGTTGTTACAGTTGTTATAAAGATATCAAGACTGTTAAAAAGCAGCTACCCGGTAGTCATAAGCACCACATAGTTTATACCTGAGGTTACAAGTCTAAATACAAAACTCATAAATACCTCGTTCGCGCTCCATCGGCAGTTGTGTCAAGAATTGTTGCGGCCCATCACGCTTCCGTCGTTTTGGAACGCCAATCGCAGTCAAATCGGCTCCCTTAGGGCGGCCTCGTTTCCTCAAGTTGGCGGCGTCTTAAGGTTTTTCAGTGCCTCGACATCAAAGGCAACGGGGACGGTTTCTGCGACGGCTGCAGGTGTGGGAATGGTTTCTGTGACGAGTTACATGTGTAATTTATAATTAAACATAATGTTTTCCATTTATGTTATTATCATCATCGATATATGATAGTAGATATATATATATATATATATATATATATATATATATATATATATATATATATATATATATATATATATATATATATATTATATATATAATACACTGGTATAAATAATGTATACTGACGTCATCTGCAACAATGCTGAAACTAGAAAACCTGATAAATATACCTCCAACATATGTGTGAGGGCAGCAGCTGTCTCAGTGCATGTCAAGTAGACAGCAACGACTTGCGAATGGCCGTCGCCATCAATACCGATCATGAGGAACAGTGGCATCCGCAAGTCTGTCAGCTTGTACGTAGCGTCTGCCATGACAACCTCTGGGAACGTGTTATACATGTTGCGCATCTGGGCATCCTGAAAAAGAGACCTGTGAAGGTGCCTTCCGCGTTGTGAAACACCTCCACGACAGAACCGAAAACAGACACAAGTGAATACCGTGACTAAACATAAATACATGAGTGTCACATGATACTACTATACATGAATATTAAATTGATACTATGAAGAGGGGTAGAACTTTTGCATTTATTAGCATTTATTTTACTAGATAGCGGGACTAGTAAAGACGAAAGGTTTACTAGTCCAGCAAAAGATAAAAACAACCCAAATTATGCTCACTGACCAGTACAGCACTGTAGTACGTACCACCCTACCAAGTACATGGCAGCCTACCGTTATGAATTTATTTATAATCATTCTGGAAAGTGATCTTATATAATATATGATCTTAACAAAACTGTTCTGCAGGACTGCATTAATGCAAACGCAAAATACCACATCAAAACCGTTAATCGTACAATTAATACATAAAAAATGTGTCAGAATAATGCACACACAAGAAAACCAAGTAGACCAGCTTATTACTCGAACCGTAATAAATTAACATGCTAAACCAAACATACCCTCCATGGCTCTTAACCGAGTGACCACTTTGGTCAAGTCATTGCCATCGTGACATCGCATATTGGTCTGAATGTTGCTGACATCGCGCAAAGTCACCACTTTGCCGGTCTGTTCATGAATGAACACCTGCAGCAACTTCTTGCTGCTCTTCAGCTTTAACATGTCCACGGCAATAGCTTTGTCCTCTGTCGTCAATCTGCGTTGACGGACAAATGAGCATATACATCCTACAAACAAAATAAAACTGTAAGATTTTACGAATAAATTTAACTCATTTCACATCAATCAATAAAGCTAACAGTAGGAGGATACTTAATTATGATGTCATAGCAGGCGATAACTTGTTGAAGGCCTTGAATTTAGTAGGCGTAAGTTTATGCAAATTTAAATATTACTCCCAAAGTTTTGTGGTGCTACCAGCACACCCACTCTTAATGTAATTATTGTGAGCTACGACCAGTCGACCGCCTCGTTGCACATAAAGTTAAGCCCGTGCATGAAACTGGTCCCAGGTGTCCACTCATATTTACTAGGGCACATACTAGTGGACACGTTATGACTACTCCACAGCAACTTAAATTAACTGTTCAATTAACAAAGCAAATCATTGTGTTTTTATGGGCTAGATAAGTACATAGTTATGAAAAACCTGAAATGAAAATAGGTATTCCTTGAATCACCACACGTACCTGTGAGACCTCATGGTTGTGAGTTTCAGTGACACTGGTAACTTCCAACTGATGGCAGTCTGAAGATAGACCAAACTTGATTGTTGCTGGGCACTGCTGCTTCAGAGTCCTAAATATAGAAAATGTTTACTGAAATAATGAGAGATGACAAAGAAGACAACAGTATGAGAACACAGAAAAGACCTTGCCAAAACTCTGGACTTAAAGTGGATGGTTGTGAATAAAACAATATTTTCCTGGGCTTTATGACAACCTATTTGAAGTGTGTTGAAGTCTGTAATTTTTTGTGGCCTGATGTTGAAGATATATTGACTGCCTCAAGTGATAAAGATTGTGACATTAGCGTCCTCCCTGATCCACGGATGGGCAGGAGTTCTATAACTGCTTTCGACTGATCTTGAATTAAATATGAACTATGTCGCTGTATTGTTATGGTGTTCTATAATCTTGAAGAAAAAATGAGTATCAATTATTATTTTATGTTTTATTCCAAAAATAGTCAGACTCGTAATTCCGTTACCATAGCATGTAATTCCGTTACCGACCAAAATGTTCAATGTAAAAGAACGGTATATATATATATATATATATATATATATATATATATATATATCATGAGTAAAATTCTATATATTTTATTAAAAATTGATGTTCAGATTTTCTGTCTAATTTCGTTACCAAAATTAAAACAGCCGTAATTTCATAATTATTTTACATTTCTTAATAGGTACCACTAGTAGTTATAGGGAGTAGTGTGTACTTCAAACCATATCTAAGTTTCTTTTCTAGGCACATGCTGAATGGGAACATATAACCATAATTAACCAAAAAACCTAGCTCTTATACAGCAGAGCTCTTTGAACTGAAAAGTGGTGCAGCACACATTTTAATTAGCAATATTTTATCCATTTAAATTTAAAAACAATTTAATGATGTAGCCTTAGCCTAGGTTCGGGGACCAATCCTCAAATTGCAAGATATTGTCTGATGCTTCTATGATGCGTTAACACCTCACGCCTTGTGACATCGGCTTATTTACGTCGACTCGACAGCATTAAACTAATATAAAACACAATAAAAATAATATCCGACTTCTTTTTACCGGTAGTGATGTAGAATGACATTCCTAACGCATACACATAATATATGTCATTGAAAAAAGGTGGTAAAATGTTTTGAAAAGGCCCTATAATAATTAGTTAAACCAGTTAAAGCTGCTCATTCAACTCGTTTGCTAATCGCCAAACCGGTTCTTTTATGACCAGATGTGTAATGTGTTAATAGTTTAACTAGTACGCACAGTCAGTAATTTTTTTAATTTTAAATGCGTACTTGTCATTTTATTATCGTAAAAAAAGAATCGCCGTTACACCGGGTATAACTGGCGAAACAATCAGCAGCTGCCGACGTCCTTTGCTTTTTGGGTCACGTGCTTTATGCGAGATCGACCTACTGCGGCACAATAACAAATCGCACGTGCTTTTGCGCGTCATGACTAAGATCCCAAAAGCAAAGTGACTCTTCTATGAAGGTACGCATGAAGTGCATTAACGCAGTTAGCAACAAGAGCGAGTAGTCGGGGGCTAATCCACTCTTGTGAACGTCTACTCGACGCGGATTCTCTAACTTGTAAGATTATCAGTGTCGCTGACAAGGCAAGCCAGTTTGAGTTGACAGTCGCCATCAATCAATATGATCGCTCGGCATCACTCAGCCAGACACAACCCGTGTTGATATGTACCGGTATTGTATTTGATTACGCAGGATCTTGTTAATAAACTTAGTAATTGCAAAGTACATATCCATAGAGAATAGATGACTGGAGGGACGAAATGATAAATAAAATTGACATGGGGGACTGGTAGTAGGTCTTGTTGGTCGGGCAAAAAGGGTTGTTTTTTTAGGGGGAGCATCCGTTATCTCGTTAACAGAACGTCAAACGGAGAATTACATTAATCTCACAATTATTAAAACAGTGTTTTGCGACTCACATTTCAGTACTATTACTGAATGTTGTTATTTCCATTACATTTTATGCAAAATAATTTAGATTTTTATGACAGCGACGATTGATTAAAATGTTAATACAATAGGTGTACACTATTATATCATGCAAGTATTACATATAACATTATTGCACTTGTTTCCATTGTAGTCAATGATGCCTGGCTGTAGTCTACGTACCTGGTACCTCTCAACTCACACGTGACAGCTGTTTTCAAATATTTATCAACATTTTCATCACAGCAGTATATGAATGCATAATATATTCGAATTATAATATTGCTACAGGCCACACTACAATGCAAAAGTGAGACAAGGCAGAGGAGGGGCTAAGATTAAGGCAGTCACATGGGTATGGCAGATGCCGGGAGGATACGTAGTTTGCGGGATGCTCACATCTGATCAATCCAGGTAATTTAAACATTTTAACAATCTACAATGTATAAATTATCAAAATATTTTAATATGTCCATTTAAATAGACATTGTTTTCATTCACATATTATCTTGAACATGGGAAACAAGAATGACCTTTGCTCTTGTTAGTCTTGTATAATGCTTATTATCCCCAGTGTGTCAACACAGACATTAATGCACATACACATGGCTAGGTAGATCAATTTTTTAAATTACCTTCAAAATGGTGCATTCGGAACAAAGTTTTAACTTATTCCATGGGAACACTGACCACATGTCCAATATGTCCAGTCCTATCACTATGCTAAATCCCACCACCAATATGTGCACCGCATACCACTGACCACATGTCCGGTACCTACATTCCTTATGATGATCGCTATATTAGATCCCACCACCCACATATGGAACACACAGCACTGACCACATGTCCATTACGCACAGTCCTACTGCTATATTAGATCCCACCACCCACATATGGAACACACAACACTGACCACATGCCCTGTACGTACAGTCCTATCGCTATATTAGATCCCAACACCCATTTACGAAACACACATCACTGACCACATGTCCATTACGTACAGTCCTATCGCTATATTATATCCCACCACCCACATATGGAACACACAACACTGACCACATGTCCAGTACGTACAGTCCTATCGCTATTTTAGATCCCACAACCCATATACGGAACACACAACACTGACCACGTGTCCAGTACGCTCATTTCAATC
Source organism: Ridgeia piscesae (assembly GCA_025642075.2). Taxonomy (NCBI): domain Eukaryota; kingdom Metazoa; phylum Annelida; class Polychaeta; order Sabellida; family Siboglinidae; genus Ridgeia; species Ridgeia piscesae. Next base: position 5,661 of record JAODUO010002692.1, read on the forward strand.
ACTATATTTGAACATACCACTCACATACATAACAAATAACACTGACCACATGTCCAGTGCGTACAGTACTATCAGTATATTAAATCCCACCACCCACATACAGAACACACAGCACTGACCACATGTCCAGTACATACGTTCCTATCGCTATATTAGACGCCAACTCCCACATATGGAACACACAACACTGACCACATGTCCAGTACGTACAGTCCTATTGCTATATTAGATCCCACCACCTGCATATCAGACAAACAACACTGACCACATGTCCACTACGTACAGTACAATCGCTATCTTAGATCCCAACACCCAAATATCAAAACATAAACTGACCACATCTCCAAAATGTCCAGTCCAATCACAATATTTTATCCCACCACCCATATGTGGATCACACAACACTGACTACATGTCCAGTACGTCCAGCGCTATCACTACATTGACCACATGTCCAGTCTCATCACTACCAGATCTCACCATCCACATGTGGAACATACATCACTGCCCAATTTGCCCCAGTCTTTGCAGACGATTGCCTATTATACAGGAAAATACAGACATTCAACGACCATATTTTGCTACAGAAGGACTTAACGCAACTTGGGAAGTGGGCAAATACCTGGGGGATGAATTTTAATACAAACAAATGTCACATCCTAAGCATAAAAAATAAAACACAATTCTTCTATAGCCTAAACAATGAAACTCTAGAATATGTAACTACCAACCCGTACCTTGGCATCACCATATCTAATGACTTAAAGTGGCACTCACACATTTCTACAATAACCAAAAAAGCAAATAGCACACTTGGTTTCCTAAGACGAAATATACGCAGATGCCCCATTAACAGCAAACGGACGGCATACATTGCCCTTGTGCGCGCTGTCTTAGAATACGGAGCCATAGTGTGGGACCCATACCATCGGGGGACATAGACAAATTAGAACAAATTCAACACCGTGCAGCTCGCTTCATCACTGGAGACTACCGCTCTAGACACCCAGGATCTGTCACAACCATGCTCACCAACCTTAACCACGACACATTAGATAATAGACGACGCGACCAAAGACTAAAATTCATGTACAGAACTGTTAGAGGATCTATCCCAGCTCTCCCCACTGAAACATTCTTCCGGCCCCAAAAAACAAACAAAAGACACATTAAGCCTAAACACTTCCCCGACCATGTATCCTCAAATTTTGTCCAACAACTAACAACCAACAACACCAGATGTTTTATAGTACCCACAGCCCACACTGAACAATTTAAGAATTAATTTTTTGTAAAAACAATAGCCGACTGGAACCAACTAAATGAGTCGCAGGTCCAGGCTGAAACCATAACTGATTTCAGTCACCTGACCTGCGGCTCAAACACTCAATAACATGCGCACACACCCCGTCGTATATAATAGCCACTATTGGCTTCTTTACGACGTATCCCATTCAGATTCAGACCAGTTCCTACCACCCAAAGTTGGAACACATATTACTGACCACATGTCCAGTACATCGACTCGTATCACTATATAATAGATCCCACCACCCAACAGTGTAAAAAACAACATTGACCACATATCCTTTAGAGCAAGTCCTGTCACTGTACTAGATCCTACCATCACATGTGAATGACATAACACTAACTATATATCCAGTATGTCCAGTCCTATCACCATACCAGACCCAACCACCCACATGTGGAACACAACACTGACCACATGTCCAATATGTCCAGTCCTATCACTATGCTAAATCCCACCACCATATGTGGAACGCATACCATTGATCACATGTCCGGTACGTACATTCCTTATGATGATCGCTATATTAGATCCCACCACCCACATATGGAACACACAGCACTGACCACATGTCCAGTACTCACAGTCCTACTGCTATATTAGATCCCACCACCCACATATGGAACACACAGCACTGACCACATGTCCAGTACTCACAGTCCTACTGCTATATTAGAGCCCAACACCCACATATGGAACACACAACACTGACCACATGCCATGTATGTACAGTCGTATCGCTATATTAGACCCCAACACCCATTTACGAAACACACATCACTGACCACATGTCCATTACGTACAGTCCTATCGCTATATTATATCCCACCACCCATATGTGGATCACACAACACTGACTACATGTCCAGTACGTCCAGCGCTATCACTACATCGACCACATGTCCAGTCTCATCACTACCAGATCTCACCATCCACATGTGGAACATACATCACTGCCCAATTTGTCCAGTCCTTTCAGTACACTAGTTCCTACCACCCAAGGTTGGAACACATATTACTGACCACATGTCCAGTTCATCGACTCGTATCACTATATAATAGATCCCACCACCCAACAGTGTAAAAAACAACATTGACCACATATCCTTTATGTCAAGTCCTGTCACTGTACTAGATCCAACCATCACATGTGAATGACATAACATTAACTATATGTCCAATATGTCCAGTCCTATCATTATGCTAAATCCCACCACCAATATGTGGAACGCATACCACTGACCACATGTCCGGTACGTACATTCCTTATGATGATCACTATATTAGATCCCACCACCCACATATGGAACACACAGCACTGACCACATGCCCTGTATGTACAGCTTATCGCAATATGAGATCCCAACACCCATTTACGAAACACACATCACTGACGACATGTCCATTACGTAAAGTCCTATCGCTATTTTAGATCCCACAACCCATATACGGAACACACAACACTGACCACATGTCCAGTATGCTCATTAAAATCACTACATTTGAACATATCACTCACATACATAACAAATAACACTGACCACATGTCCAGTGCGTACAGTCCTATCACTATATTAGATCCCAACACCCACATACAGAACACACAGTACTGACCACATGTCCAGTACATACAGTCCTATCACTATATTAGATCCCACCACCCACATACAGAACACACAGCACTGACCACATGTCCAGTACATACATTCCTATCACTATATTAGACACCAACTGCCACATATGGAACACACAACACTGACCATATGTCCAGTACGTATAGTCCTATTGCTATATTAGATGCCACCACCTGCATATCAGACAAACAACACTGACCACATGTCTGGTATGTACAGTACAATCGCTATCTTAGATCTCAACACCCAAGTATCAAAACATACACTCACCACATCTCCAAAATGTCCAGTCCAATCACAATATTTTATCCCACCACCCATATGTGGATCACACAACACTGACTACATGTCCAGTATGTCCAGCACTATCACTACATTGACCACATGACCAGTCTCATCACTACCAGATCTCACCATCCACATGTGGAACATACATCACTGCCCAATTTGTCCAGTCCATTCAGTACACTAGTTCCTACCACCCAAGGTTGGAACACATATTACTGACCACATGTCCAGTTCATCAACTCGTATCACTATATAATAGATCCCTCCACCCAACAGTGTAAAAAACAACATTGACCACATATCCTTTAGAGCAAGTCCTGTCACTGTACTAGATCCAACCATCACATGTGAATGACATAACACCAACTATATGTCCAGTGTGTCTAGTCCTATCACCATACCAGACCAAACCACCCACATGTGTTACACAACACTGACCACATGTCCAATATGTCCAGTCCTATCACTATGCTAAATCCCACCACCATATGTGGAACGCATACCATTGATCACATGTCCGGTACGTACATTCCTTATGATGATCGCTATATAGATCCCAACCCCCCACATATGGAACACACAACACTGACTACATGTCCAGTACGTCCAGCGCTATCACTACATCGACCACATGTCCAGTCTCATCACTACCAGATCTCACCATCCACATGTGGAACATACATCACTGCCCAATTTGTCCAGTCCATTCAGTACACTAGTTCCTACCACCCAAGGTTGGAACACATATTACTGACCACATGTCCAATACATCGACTCGTATCACTATATAATAGATCCCACCACCCAACAGTGTAAAAAACAACATTGACCACATATCCTTTATGTCAAGTCCTGTCACTGTACTAGATCCAACCATCACATGTGAATGACATAACACTAACTATATATCCAGTATGTCCAGTCCTATCACCATACCAGACCCAACCACCCACATGTGGAACACAACACTGACCACATGTCCAATATGTCCAGTCCTATCATTATGCTAAATCCCACCACCAATATGTGGAACGCATACCACTAACCACATGTCCAGGTACGTACAGTTTCCCTATAATGATCACTATATTATATCCCACCACCCACATATGGAACACACAGCACTGACCACATGTCCAGTACGTACAGTCCTATCGCTATATTATATCCCACCACCCACATATGGAACACACAACACTGACCACATGTCCAGTACGTAAAGTCCTATCGCTATTTTAGATCCCACAACCCATATACGGAACACACAACACTGACCACATGTCCAGTATCTCATTAAAATCACTACATTTGAACATATCACTCACATATAACAAAACACTGACCACATGTCCAATATGTCCAGTCCTATCACTGCTAAATCCCACCACCATATGTGGAACGCATACCATTGATCACATGTCCGTACGTACATTCCTTATGATGATCGCTATATTAGATCCCACCACCCACATATGGAACACACAGCACTGACCACATGTCCATACGTCACAGTCCTACTGCTATATTAGAGCCCAACCCCCCACATATGGAACACACAACACTGACCACATGCCATGTATGTACAGTCGTATCGCTATATTAGACCCCAACACCCATTTACGAAACACACATCACTGACCACATGTCCATTACGTACAGTCCTATCGTTATATTATATCCCACCACCCATATGTGGATCACACAACACTGACTACATGTCCAGTACGTCCAGCGCTATCACTGCATCGACCACATGTCCAGTCTCATCACTACCAGATCTCACCATCCACATGTGGAACATACATCACTGCCCAATTTGTCCAGTCCTTTCAGTACACTAGTTCCTACCACACAAGGTTGGAACACATATTACTGACCACATGTCCAGTTCATCGACTTGTATCACTATATAATAGATCCCACCACCCAACAGTGTAAAAAACAACATTGACCACACATCCTTTATGTCAAGTCCTGTCACTGTACCAGATCCAACCATCACATGTGAATGACATAACATTAACTATATATAGAGTAAGTCCAGTCCTATCATTATGCTAAATCCCACCACCAATATGTGGAACGCATACCACTGACCACATGTCCGGTATGTACATTCCTTATGATGAGCACTATATTAGATCTCACCACCCACATATGGAACACACATCACTGACCACATGCAATGTATGTACAGCTTATCACTATATTAGATCCCAACACCCATTTACGAAACACACAACGCTGACCACATGTCCAGTATGTACAGTCCTATCGCTATTTTAGATCCCACAACCCATATACGGAACACACAACACTGACCACATGTCCAGTATGCTCATTAAAATCACTACATTTGAACATATCACTCACATACATAACAAATAACACTGACCACATGTCCAGTGCGTACAGTCCTATCACTATATTAGATCCCAACACCCACATACAGAACACACAGTACTGACCACATGTCCAGTACATACACTCCTATCACTATATTAGATCCCACCACCCACATACAGAACACACAACACTGACCACATGTCCAGTACATACATTCCTATCACTATATTAGACACCAACTGCCACATATGGAACACACAACACTGACCATATGTCCAGTACGTATAGTCCTATTGCTATATTAGATCCCACCACCTGCATATCAGACAAACAACACTGACCACATGTCCAGTACGTACAGTACAATCGCTATCTTAGATCCCAACACCCAAATATCAAAACATACACTCACCACATCTCCAAAATGTCCAGTCCAATCACAATATTTTATCCCACCACCCATATGTGGATCACACAACACTGACTACATGTCCAGTATGTCCAGCACTATCACTACATCGACCACACGTCCAGTCTCATCACTACCAGATCTCACCATCCACCACCCAAGGTTGGAACACATATTACTGACCACATATCCAGTACATCGACTCGTATCACTATATAATAGATCCCACCACCCAACAGTGTAAAAAACAACATTGACCACATATCCTTTAGAGCAAGTCCTGTCACTGTAGTAGATACAACCATCACATGTGAATGACACTAACTGTATATCCAGTATGACCAGTCCTATCATCATACCAGACCCAACCACCCACATGTGGAACACAACACTGACCACATGTCCAATATGTCCAGTCCTATCACTATGCTAAATCCCACCACCATATGTGGAACGCATACCATTGATCACATGTCCGTTACGTACATTCCTTATGATGATCCCTATAATAGATCCCACCACCCACATATGGAACACACAACACTGACTACATGTCCAGTACGTCCAGCGCTATCACTACATCGACCACATGTCCAGTCTCATCACTACCAGATCTCACCATCCACATGTGGAAAACACATCACTGCCCAATTTGTCCAGTCCATTCAGTACCCTAGTTCCTACCACCCAAGTTTGGAACACATATTACTGACCACATATCCAGTTCATCGACTCGTATCACTATATAATACATCCCACCACCCAACAGTGTCAAAAACAACATTGACCACATATCCTTTATGTCAAGTCCTGTCACTGTACTAGATCCAACCATCACATGTGAATGACATAACACTAACTATATATCCAGTATGTCCAGTCCTATCACCATACCAGACCCAACCACCCACATGTGGAACACAACACTGACCACATGTCCAATATGTCCAGTCCTATCATTATGCTAAATCCCACCACCAATATGTGGAACGCATACCACTGACCACATGTCCGGTACGTACATTCCTTATAATGATCACTATATTATATCCCACCACCCACATATGGAACACACAGCACTGACCACATGTCCAGTACGTACAGTCCTATCGCTATATTATATCCCACCACCCACATATGGAACACACACACTGACCACATGTCCAGTACGTAAAGTCCTATCGCTATTTTAGATCCCACAACCCATATACGGAACACACAACACTGACCACATGTCCAGTATGCTCATTAAAATCACTACATTTGAACATATCACTCACATACATAACAAATAACACTGACCACATGTCCAATATGTCCAGTCCTATCACTATGCTAAATCCCACCACCATATGTGGAACGCATACCATTGATCACATGTCCGGTACGTACATTCCTTTCGCTATATTATATCCCACCACCCACTTACGGAACACACAGCACTGACCACATGTCCATTACGCACAGTCCTACTGCTATGTTAGATCCCACCACCCACATATGGAACATACAACACTGACCACATGCCATGTATGTACAGTCGTATCGTTATAATAGATCCCAACACCCACATATGGAACACACAACACTGACTACATGTCCAGTACGTCCAGCGCTATCACTACATCGACCACATGTCCAGTCTCATCACTACCAGATCTCACCATCCACATGTGGAACATACATCACTGCCCAATTTGTCCAGTCCATTCAGTACACTAGTTCCTACCACCCAAGGTTGGAACACATATTACTGACCACTTGTCCAGTACATCGACTCGTATCACTATATAATAGATCCCACCACCCAACAGTGTAAAAAACAACATTGACCACATATCCTTTAGAGCAAGTCCTGTCACTGTACTAGATACAACCATCACATGTGAATGACATAACACTAACTATATGTCCAGTATGTCCAGTCCTATCACCATACCAGACCCAACCACCCACATGTGGAACACAACACTGACCACATGTCCATTACGTACAGTCCTATTGCTATATTATATCGCACCACCCACATATGAAACACACAACACTGACCATATGTCCAGGACGTACAGTCCTATCGCTATTTTAGATCCCACAACCCATATACGGAACTCACCAACACTGACCACATGTCCAGTACGCTCATTATAATCACTATATTTGAACATACCACTCACAAACATAACAAATAACACTGACCACATGTCCAGTGCATACAGTCCTATCACTATATTATATCCCAATACCCATATACACAACACTGACCACATGTCCAGTACATACACTACTATCGTTATATTTGACGCCAACACCCACATATGGAACACACAACAATGACCACATGTCCAGTACGTACAGTCCTATTGCTATATTAGATCCCACCACCTGCATATCAGACAAACAACACTGACCACATGTCCACTACGTACAGTACAATCGCTATCTTAGATCCCAACACCCAAATATCAAAACATAAACTGAACACATCTCCAAAATGTCCAGTCCAATCACAATATTTTATCCCACCACCCATATGTGGATCACACAACACTGACTACATGTCCAGTACGTCCAGCGCTATCACTACATCGACCACATGTCCAGTCTCATCACTACCAGATCTCACCATCCACATGTGGAACATACATCACTGCCCAATTTGTCCAGTCCTTTCAGTACACTAGTTCCTACCACCCAAGGTTGGGAACTGACCACATGTCCAGTTCATCGACTCGTATCACTATATAATACATCCCACCACCCAACAGTGTAAAAAACAACATTGACCACATATCCTTTAGAGCAAGTCCTGTCACTGTACTAGATCCAACCATCACATGTGAATGACATAACACTAACTGTATATCCAGTATGTCCAGTCCTATCAGCATACCAGATCCAACCACCCACATGTGGCACACAACACTGACCACATGTCTAATATGTCCAGTCCTATCACTATGCTAAATCCCACCACCAATATGTGGAACGCATACCACTGACCACATGTCCGGTATGTACATTCCTTATAATGATCACTATATTATATCCCACCACCCACCTATGGAACTCACAGCACTGACGTCCAGTACGTCAAGTCCTATTGCTATTTCAGATTCCACAACCCATATACGGAACACACAACACTGACCACATGTCCAGTATGCTCATTAAAATCACTACATTTGAACATATCACTCACATACATAACAAATAACACTGACCACATGTCCAGTGCGTACAGTCCTATCACTATATTTTATCCCACCATCCACTTACGGAACACACAGCACTGACCACATGTCCAGTACGTACAGTCCTATCACTATATTATATCCCACCATCCACTTACGAAACACACATCACTGACCACATGTCCAGTACGTACAGTCCTATCACTATATTATATCCCACCATCCACTTACGGAACACACAGCACTGACCACATGTCCAGTACGTACAGTCCTTTCGCTATATTAGATCCCACCACCCATATACGGAACACACAACACTGACCACATGTCCAGTACGCTCATTATAATCACTATATTTGAACATACCACTCACAAACATAACAAATAACACTGACCACATGTCCAGTGCATACAGTCCTATCACTATATTATATCCCAATACCCATATACACAACACTGACCACATGTCCAGTACATACACTACTATCGTTATATTTGACGCCAACACCCACATATGGAACACACAACAATGACCACATGTCCAGTAAGTACAGTCCTATTGCTATATTAGATCCCACCACTTGCATACCAGACAAACAACACTGACCACATGTCCACTACGTACAGTACAATCGCTATCTTAGATCCCAACACCCAAATATCAAAACATAAACTGACCACATCTCCAAAATGTCCAGTCCAATCACAATATTTTATCCCACCACCCATATGTGGATCACACAACACTGACTACATGTCCAGTACGTCCAGCGCTATCACTACATCGACCACATGTCCAGTCTCATCACTACCAGATCTCACCATCCACATGTGGAACATACATCACTGCCCAATTTGTCCAGTCCTTTCAGTACACTAGTTCCTACCACCCAAGGTTGGGACACATATTACTGACCACATGTCCAGTTCATCGACTCGTATCACTATATAATACATCCCACAACCCAACAGTGTAAAAAACAACATTGACCACATATCCTTTAGAGCAAGTCCTGTCACTGTACTAGATCCAACCATCACATGTGAATGACATAACACTAACTGTATATCCAGTATGTCCAGTCCTATCAGCATACCAGATCCAACCACCCACATGTGGCACACAACACTGACCACATGTCTAATATGTCCAGTCCTATCACTATGCTAAATCCCACCACCAATATGTGGAACGCATACCACTGACCACATGTCCGGTATGTACATTCCTTATAATGATCACTATATTATATCCCACCACCCACCTATGGAACTCACAGCACTGACGTCCAGTACGTCAAGTCCTATTGCTATTTCAGATTCCACAACCCATATACGGAACACACAACACTGACCACATGTCCAGTATGCTCATTAAAATCACTACATTTGAACATATCACTCACATACATAACAAATAACACTGACCACATGTCCAGTGCGTACAGTCCTATCACTATATTATATCCCACCATCCACTTACGAACACACAGCACTGACCACATGTCCAGTACGTACAGTCCTATCACTATATTATATCCCACCATCCACTTACGAACACACATCACTGACCACATGTCCAGTACGTACAGTCCTATCACTATATTATATCCCACCATCCACTTACGGAACACACAGCACTGACCACATGTCCAGTACGTACAGTCCTTTCGCTATATTAGATCCCACCATCCACTTACGGAACACACAGCACTGACCACATGTCCAGTACGTACAGTCCTATCACTATATTAGATCCCACCACCCACTTACGGAACACACAGCACTGACCACATGTCCAGTACGTACAGTCCTATCGCTATATTAGATCCCACCACCCACTTACGGAACACACAACACTGACCACATGACCAGTACGTACAGTCATATCGCTATATTATATCCACCATCCACTTACGGAACACACAGCACTGACCACATGTCCAGTACGTACAGTCCTTTCGCTATATTAGATCCCACCACCCACTTACGAAACACACATCACTGACCACATGTCCAGTACGTACAGTCCGATCACTATATTAGATCCCACCACACTTACGAAACACACATCACTGACCACATGTCCAGTACGTACAGTCCTATCGCTATATTAGATCCCACCATCCACTTACGGAACACACAACACTGACCACATGTCCAGTATGTACAGTCCTATCGCTATATTAGATCCCACCATCCATTTACGGAACACACAACACTGACCACATGTCCAGTACGTACAGTCCTATCGCTATATTATATCCCACCATCCACTTACGGAACCACACAGCACTGACCACATGTCCAGTACGTACAGTCCTATCACTATATTAGATCCCACCACCCACTTACGAACACACATCACTGACCACATGTCCAGTACGTACAGTCCTATCACTATATTAGATCCCACCACCCACTTACGAAACACACATCACTGACCACATGTCCAGTACGTACAGTCCTATCGCTATATTAGATCCCACCACCCACTTACGGAACACACATCACTGACCACATGTCCAGTACGAACAGTCCTATCGCTATATTAGATCCCACAACCCACTTACGAAACACACATCACTGACCACATGTCCAGTACGTACAGTCCTTTCGCTATATTAATCCCACACCACTTACGGAACACACAGCACTGACCACAGTCCAGTAGTACAGTCCTATCCTATATTAGATCCCACCCCCACTTACGAAAAACACACACTGACCACATGCCAGTAGTCATTAAAAACCTAATTTAAAAATCACTCACTACAAAAAAAAACACTGACCACATGTCCAGTCTACAGTCCTTCCTATATTTTATCCCACCACCACTTACGGAACACACACACTGACCACATGTCCAGTACGACAGTCCATCACTATATTAATCCCACCACCACTTACGAAACACACATCACTGACCACATGTCCAGTACGTACAGTCCTATCGCTATATTAATCCCACCACCACTTACGGAACAACACACTGACCACATGTCCAGTAGACAGTCCTTTCGCTATATTAATCCCACCACCACTTACGGAACACACACACTGACCACATGTCCAGTACGTACAGTCCTTCCTATATTAATCCCACCCCCCACTTACGGAACAC